>ONZH01006129.1:0-92500 GCA_900303285.1 Rhinella marina | reverse complement strand
CCCCAGGTGAAGGAAAACCTAGCACTGACCCTGTCCCAGCGTGTCAATGTGATACCCGGGGTGTAATCAATAATGCGGGTAAATCTACTACTATTCAATGGACATATTCAGCTCTGCTACATCTGTCCTATAATCCACAGCTGATTAGCTACAGGCACTTCATCAGACCAGCACTTGAAGCCAGGAGATGGAAATAGTTTTATAAGTGACATACAGATGGGAAAAACTCATCTCCTGTTAGATGGAAGGAGCTGGAGGCTCAAACCCTGGTCCAGACTGGAAACCTGAGACGCTAAAGTGCTTTCTAATAAGTGATCTCCAAGTGCATATGTGAAGCAGTCACATTTTCCAAGCCCAGCTGTCCGAATGAGACTTTCTTTGTCTGACACTTTTTCTTAAAAGCTGTTAAGTTTGTGTAAAAGCCTCAGTGTCAAATATTCCATCCTAAACATCCGGAGATCTGTGTCTGGATGGACAAGGGGGGTTGGGGGGAGTGCAGACATCAGGCAGGCTGCGGGACACTACCCCCATTCAGTGCCAATCTGCTTTTCTGGCTTACCCTGCAATGTGCCCTTACCTTTCTTTTGCTCCTCCATGGTCCCCAATTATCTGCAAATTCTAGACTTCCCTCAATGCCAGTAGGCTGTACGGCTTGCAGATCTGCAGCTTCCTTCCCTATTTGCGGACGCGCTTTCCAGATAGCAAAGTCTTTGGCTCAGGTTCTTGCTAAACTGATCAAGTTTGAAAATGCTGCTCTCCTCCCTCGCTGCTGGCTCACTCCCACCCCCATCCTCTTGTCAGGACTACCCCCTCCTCCCAGGATTGACTGTATATCCAGCCCACTGCCTGGATCTGTCCCTTCAGTGGCCTCAGAGGAGAGAGAAAGCAGACAGGCTACCAGCACTAGTCAGTGACCACCAACAGCCAGGCGACTGTTACTGTACGCACAAATGGCGCTTTTGTACTGACCCGAATACATCTGCGGCAGGGAACCCCCCAGCAGCTCTGCCGAGATAGAAATGGGGTGTCAGCCATCAATGTATATACATTATAGGAGTTGTAATCTTCTATCCTAAGGGTATATGCACACAGCAGTGAAGTTTATGCGGATATTTCGCACAGATTTTTGCTGTGTTTTTGCACCAAATCCGTATGCATTAGGCCTCATGCACACAAACTTAGGGCTCATGCGCACGACCTTACTTTGCATCTATGTCCAATCCGCTTTTTAGGGGCTTGCACGCTGACCCATTCATCTCTATAGGTTTGCAAAAAAACGGACAGCATACGGACATCATCAGTGTGCTGCGGACAAGAATAGTATTGCGGACAAGAATAGTAATTTCTAGCATTGGAAGCGATGAAAACTGCAGATTGCACATGGTAGTTATATGGGTTTTACGGATCTGTAATTTTTGAAGCACAATACAGACATAATTATGTGCATGAGGACTAACTTGTGGATTTTGTTGCAGATTTTGACAGAGATTTGCAAAGGGTGAAATCTGCACTGAAAATCCGCACAAACAATTGACATTCTGCAGATTTCAAAACCCGCACCGTGTACGTGAGCGTTTGAAGATCTCATATACGCTATAAGGCCTACTACATACATACGATCATTGTGCAGTTTAAGGGCTCATTCAGACGACCTTGCCGTGTTTTGTGGTCTTCAAATTGTGGATCCGCAAAACACCGATGGCGCCCATGTGCCTTCCGCAATTTGCGGAACGGGCGGCCCATTATAGAAATGCCTATTCTTGTCAAGAATAGTACATATGCTCTATATTATTTGCGGGCCGTGGAACGGGACAACAGATGCGGACAAACATGGTGTGCTGTCCGCCTCTTTTGCGGCCCCATTGAAATGAATGGGTCCGCACCCGTTCCGCAAAATTGTGGAATGGACGCGGACCCATTCATAGCGTCATGCGTCTAGAGATGAAACGACAACTGACAATTCTCTCGTTTGTCGTTGATCGCATCTTTTATGATGTCCTACAAATCATCATTTCTCAGTAGCGCGTTCCCAACAGGGGTGGAATCCATAATGAGGCTAAAAAGGCAGAGGGCCGATACTCCACTTAAAGGGGTTCTAGCAGTAGAAATTATTGTATTCTGTTAAAGGGGCTCAGGATAGCCCATCAATATCTGACCACTGAGGCTCAGACACCATGTGCCAATACCCATCAGCTATTACAGAACAACTCTGGCACTGGACATTGGCGCAGAGCTGCTCGGGCACTGGAAGGCAGCACCGAAACTCCACAGCTCTGTCCGCTGTGTAGTGGATGAAGCTGGTTACTGCAGCATTGATCCCATTAAAGTGAATCGGAGGAGCGCTGCAGTAATCAGCCCCATCCTCTACACAATGGACAGAGCTGTGGAGTTCTGGCGTTGAAATAAATATATTTTGATGGAATTGACCCCTTAATGCGTTATTTTTCAGGAAAACCATGAAAGGTGAAAATTAAATATGCATTTAGAGCGCCTGACATTTCCCCCGACCACAGATGTTGGGGGACATAAGGATCGAGCAGTAAGGCTACGTTCACATCTCCATAAAGGAGATCCGGCTGCCTGATCTGGCGCAAATTTCAGCTGTCGGCCGGATAAAAAACGTTACATGCAACGGTTTTTGTCCGCCCAATACCCGTCCAGATCTCCTTAATGGAGATGTGAACGAAGCCTTAGAGTTCAGCTGCCCAATCCTTTCGTTCTCAGGGAAGATAAATCACCGCCAAAGGTGTCTGGGATCTTCTTTCTCCCTTTTGAGGACACATACTGTACATGCATTTGTGTGGAGGGGTCGGGAGAGTCAGCTGCTAATGTGTATGGCCATCCTCCTCTGCGTGCAACAGGACAAACCATCAATGATTGATCAGTGGTTTGAAAAGTCATGGTGAGGACCTGATGGGCATTTCCATCATAAAGATCCTCCCGGCAGGGAGAATTGCAATGTTAGCTAGCAAAGGCTTTCAAAGGTGAATTGTGGCAATGACTGGTCAGTGTAATAGACTTTAAAGGGGTATTCCAGTTGTGTATCTGGATAACTGGAAAACCCCTTTAAGGGGATAGAGGATAACTATTAGATCAGTGGAGGTTCTACCGCTGGGATACCCACTAATCATGACAATAGGGACTCGGTATTCCTCGGGTGCCCCACAAAATGAACAGAGCAGCAGATTGGATATGTACACTACTGCTCCATCTCTATAAGTTCCAGAAATCGTTGCTCGCTATACTTGGATTTCCCATACAGATGAAAGGAGCGGCAGTGTGCAGACCTGCGGTTTCATTTATTTGGGGGGAGGGGTCCTCGAAGGGTACAGAACCCCATTCTTGTAATTGTTGGGGTTCCCAGTGGTAGGACCCCACTGATCTAGTACTTATCTCCTATCCGGTGGATAGGAAAACACGTTATTAGTGTCATAACCCTTTTAAAGTCTCATCTCTTCGAAAAGTCCAGCCAATCATGGAGAGTCAAGGTGGTGAAGGTCCCTCATATCTTGTCAGATTTCTACAAGATTCCTTGTGCTTCAGGGGCAGATTGGCCATAGACCCTACAGGGAAATTTCCCGGTAGGCTGATGCCCAGGGGGCCACTCAAGCCCTTTTGATGACTGCAGGCCAGGTACATAATGATCTGATGCTCAATGGCCACAGGTGCCCTGTTGTATTTGGTACTGCTGGGGCGGTATATTTTGGTTGTCCCCATCTGCTTGTTTTAGCCTGTTTTTTTCCAGGGCCACTTAAAGTTCCCAATCCACCCCTGTTGTGCTTTGTTTTGTATCTTATTTTTGAAAAACCAAAAGTCCAACCAGTCATGGAGGGTCAAGGTGGTGAAGGTCCCTCATATGTTGTCTGATTTCTACAAGATTCCTTGTGCGTGGTTTTGTATCTTATTTTTGCAAAACCAAAAGTCCAGCCAGTCATGAAAGATCAAGGTGGTGAAGGTCCCACATACCTTGTCTGATTTCTACAAGGTTCCTTGTGCTTGGTTTTGTATCTTATTTTTGCAGGCTAAACTACTTCCAACAAAATGCTGCCCGCTATAAGTGGGTTAAATTGTCTTTCATCAGAACAGATAAAACTGGCTCCTCATGAATTCATATACAGCACTCATGAATATCCCTTTAAAACGGCTGTCTTGAATAAACATGACAGGTAGTCTTCAAGACTACAAAAGGAAGCCCTTGATGTATGCATCATTCCAGACATGGACAATATTCAATGTCCTCGCTACTATATTTTGGAAGATTTCTTTATACACATCAGAGTGGAAAAGTGAAAAAAAATGATAAAAGGAGGTACCAAACGTCTATTGTCTTCAGGGATACTGCTCCACTTTACAAAATTATCCTTAAAAACATAAATGCAGACTAAATGACCATCATTACATATGGCTGTAATTACACATCATGCCAAAATCTGTTATTATCTAATCTTCACAGTGCGGTGGAGCTGTCACTTAACCACATTGCAAAACATCCATTATTCATGTGGCCTAAAATACAGGAACGTATAATATATCCCTGAATGATCTCCATGCAAGCGAGCAAATATCTCCTGCAGCTAGTCGGCTTTTATTACTTTCCAGCGTCCGTATATCCCCTTTTATTCTTTAATTTAAAGTGGTAGTAAACAGAAATCCAGCAGATCATCTCCAAGCGAGCAGTATCTCCAAACGTACACATTCTCTACATAGCTACCTGACTATGTCATGTCACCCAGCGTAGGGTTCCCCCAGGTCATTATATATGTATATGTCAGCTCAATATCAGTAAGACATCCGTCAGTCACAGGACCAGGTTCTCGAATGTGAGACAGCATTGTCACTGGTTTTGAAGAATCAATGTCATTTTGTAACTAAAGGATGTCTCTTAGGCCTTGTTCACACGTCAGTTATTTGATCAGTTATTTCCATCAGTTTTTGAGAGCCAAAACCAGGAGTGCAGGCTACACAGAGATGAGGTATAATGGAGAGATTTGCACCTGTTCTGTGTCTTTGACCCACCACTGGCTTTGGCTCACAATAACTGATGGAAATAACTCATCAAAAAACTGATGTGCGAACAAGGCCTTACTTTATCATACTGTAGATATGTCTATGGGGCAGTCCATTGGACAAAACGGAAATCAGATACATTGGATTTATAATTTTCTTATCCTATTGTTTACCTGCACAGGTGCCTGGCATCTGCTTATCTCCCTTGCCCCACAGAAATAATACAAACCCTTCTAGAGCCTCATCTTATGTTTCATTCAAAAAACAAACAAAATAAAAACAGCATTTTCCAAACCAGCACCTGCATCTGAATACTTTTGCAATTGCATTTAATTAAAAATTTAGTACAGCCCCTGAGTTATTCAATAAAATGTATCTGTTTAGCGCCACCTGCTGTTTGTTCTTTTTCTGATTTCCCTGTCCACCTCAGTAACATATCTGAGGTGGACACACATGCTCACTCCCATCCTTTAACTGCCACCAGCCAAATCTACAGTTAGAAGTTGTGAAAGTTACCTGGGAAATGACACGTCCCTGAGTAGCCAACCATGAAATAAATCTAGCAGAAGACTTGAAGCAATGAATGTGGAGATCTCTGGTCCATGTGAGGTACAGAGCTGGTTCTAGCTTTGTTAGGAATTGACTTTCATGTTCTAAATGAGATCTTGGGATAAAACCTTAAAGAATATTTGAATTAGGCAAGAGCAAGTCTAGGTAAGGGGTTATTATCGTGTCCCAAATTTATGGGGCGAAGCTTGTGGTCTTCTTCAGTGAGGGCTTTATGAGATCCTGCAACATGCCAGTAGATTGTCAACATATAGGCATAGACTTTAGAGGAAAGTCAACGGGACCCACCAATGTTGATGGGAATTCTCTGAATTATGGGGCCATTAGACTCTTCCTGATGGCAGATGTCAGGGAGGGACTGAGCATGTCGAATTACAACAACCCCTGTCCATTGCTCCTGTGGTAGACAAGCTTCTACTAGAGGTATCTTCCTGGTGAGATTTCTACTCCATCCAATAAAATGACTAAAAAGGTCACTGAGTTGTCAAAAAGCTTTTGATAATTCATAGCGACATCTCAAAGGGTTTGATCGGTTGTGTTCTGAGTGCTGAGACCCCCATCGATTGCTAGAATGAGGAGAGGGAAGCGCTCTCACAGGACACTCTATAGACATACTATTGAGCCCGTCTCCTCTACTGGGCGCTTCTCTCTCCTCATTCCTGCGATCGGTGAGAGTCTTATCATTAAGAACCCCACCAATCAAAACCTTTGATACGTTGCTGTCACATATCAGAAGGTTTTTGAAAGCCCAGTGACACTTTCAGGCCTTGGCATAGATTACTGCTTCACATGTACTAGAATTGGAAGGGGGAGAAGGACAAAATAGATGTTTGGAACCTCTAGTCTATAGGAGAAATATCAACGTTTTGGAGACCTCCAAGCTGAAAACCGAAGTCCCAAGCGCTTAGAAGAGCGGCAGGAACCCATCTTTCCATTAATTGGTTGATGCCAAAGCTCACAGATCTGAACCGATGAAACCCTCTAAACATCTCAAAGACTAATTAAAGAGGAGACCTGAAATCTAGAACTCCAGGAACAGAATGTATAGGGGTTAGTAGTCATCTTGAAATAATTACTGGAAGCTTATAATGGATCCACTACACACTTGCGCAAACATTCGGCTCCAATATCCGGACTCATCAGAACCGTCCAATACTGAACTTGTCTTTTATCTGGAACTTTGATAAAAAAGCTTACTTGGCATTTCCAGCTATGTGTGGGCTGCAAGGCTGTAACATTGCAATGCAGGGAGTAGAACAAAACATGGGATTCCAAAGAGAAGAAAACGTTAATTAGCGGGGACAGAAGTTCATGGACAAAAAGGAGGAGATAAGAATAATAATCGTTAGAGAAAATAACTTTTGCAAAAACTGTAGTAAAGGTCTTCAGGAAATGTCATGTCTCTATAGTCCTGGAGAAGTCCTATGACTATGTAACGGTCCATAGAGTCTATTTACATGAGGCGGTTGAGATACAGTTCTTGCATCATGGCAAAAAACGTGATTCCGCCACAGACACAAGACCATGACAATTTCACATTAAAACCGCATTCAGTTTAGGCTGCACCTCAACCGCGCCATGTAAATATACCCTTAGGCTACGTGTCTACACGACAGTATCCCTTTAGGGCCCTTTCACACGAGCGTGATGGATTAGGTCCGGATGCGTTCAGTGAAACTCGCACCATTTTGCAAGCAAGTTCAGTCAGTTTTGTCTGTGATTGCGTTCAGTTTTTTCCACTTGGGTGCAATGCGTTTTGATGCGTTTTTCACGCACTTGATAAAAAACTGAAGGTTTACAAACAACATCTCTTACCAACCATCAGTCAAATACGCATTGTATCCGCACTTGCTTCAGTATGCAATGCGTTTTTCACTGAAGCCCCATTCACTTCTATGGGGCCAGGGCTGCATGAAAAACGTAGAATATAGAACATGCTGTGATTTTCACACAATGCCAAACTGACACATGAAAAAAACGCTCACAGACCCATCGAAATTAATGGGTCAGGATTCAGTGCGGGTGCTATGCGTTCACGTCACGCTTGCTCGTGTGAAAGGGGCCTTAGTGGTCTGTAAAATTTGGATACCTTGTGTGTGCAATCTGCATTTTTCCCAATCCCATTAACAGAAGTTGCGATTCTTGTCCATAAAACGGAGGGACATGTTCTACTCAGACATACAGATGTGTGATGTCCGTTTTTATTTTTTGCACACCCATAGAAATACACACCAAAATAATCCAGGGAAACGTGTCCACAACTAGTGAAAAGTGTGGAAATACCTGCTCAAATTAAATCCCACCAAAAAAAAAAAAAAAAAACCCAAAGATCCATAGAAATGAATGAATTGGCAAAAAATGTGGATGGGACGTGGATCCATATTACAGTCATGTGCATAAGGCCTAAGAGGTGTCTGCAGATGATGCCAGTTATGGTCGGAGATCTCATTTAGGAAGTAGGAATTCTGCTTTCAGATTAAAGATGACATGTAAAAGATGAAAAATCAATGTTTTGGGGGTATACTAGTTAAAAAAAAGGGAAGGTCTGCCTTATCGCAACGACATTCTCCAGAAAAGTCTGGCCAGACACATATGCAGAGGCATAATTGTAAAGGGGGGCAGATGTTGCAGCGGAACCAGCGGACTCTGCTACATTAGGGAATACCGGTGTTTATTTTGCCTGTGCGGTGACCTCGCCGTTTATTATTCTTTTCTATGGCATTACTTCGGTGACATAACTATGAGCAACATTCACATACTGTGACATTACTCCGCACAGTCTTTTCCGGTGACATTATCCATTTATGGTGACAGCGCTGAGTCTGTTATTTCTGTGCGTCATCCATGTATTGTGAATCACTGTAAGCGTTACTACTGTACTGTGACATCACTGGGTGCAATAAAATAGAGAAGAGGGGGCGATCCCCTACTGCAGAATCCCCAGGGTAAGAAAGGACCCACAAACTGGAGGGGCTTACAATAGGTTTTTGTGCAGGAACGTGCACGTCACTGTGAAACCGTGGCGGTGGCCTGCTGCTGAAATACGTCATGAGCTGATCAAAATTTCCCCCTTTTCCTATCTTTTAGTTTTTAATGTCCAGCTTTTATTATTTTTTATGTGATTTCTAGCGTTACTATCGAATGAACAATCCCTCTGTGCAGCACTCGCTTGAATAGCCTTCTTCTACTACTGTAAATAGCATCACTGGGCCCAATATCCCTGTACTAGGACTATTATTCCTGTACTTCACCTTGGTTGTTACCCGTGTGCTGTGACATCATTTGTTTCTGGTATTCGTGTACTGTGACAGCACAGTGTATATTACTCATATACCATAAACTCAGTGTGTGGATTAGCTTCGTATTATGATGTGTTTACTATGCCCTTTGCTGTGACATCACTGTGTCAGTCATCCTTGTACTGTGACATCATTGTGTACATTATTCATTTACTTTGTATTCATTGTGTACATTAGCCTCATGCTGTGTTTACTATCCCTGTACTGTGACATCATTATGTTAATTATCCATGTACTGTGACATCATTATGTTAATTATCCATGTACTGTGACATCATTATGTTAATTATCCATGTACTGTGACATTACTGTGTCAATTATGCCCGTATTGTGACATCATTATATCAATTATCCCTATATTGTGACATCACTGTATACATTATGCCAGTACTGTGACATCACTGTATACATTATGCCAGTACTGTGACATCACTGTATATGTTATGCCAGTACTGTGACATCACTGTATATGTTATGCCTGTAGTGTGACATTACTATATATATTATGCCTGTACTGTGACATCACTGTGTATATTATGCCTGTACTATGACATCACTGTGTTATTATGACAGTACTGTGATATCACTGTGTTTATTATCCCTGTACTGTGACATCACTGTGTATATTATCCCTGTAGTAGAGAGAGGAGAGGGGGCTCTCTAGGGTGTGATACTTTCTAGGTACTATATTAATCCCTGTAGGTCAATACACATTACCGGATCGTGTTGTGCATACCAGGCAGAACACTAGTGAAGGGTGAAGTTCCTCCACACCAGGGTGAAAAGCCAGGCTGCTGCGCTTGCTCGCTGGAAACTGCAAGGAGGAGGCCGGAAAAGAAGTGAAGACAAAAAAGCTTCCAAAGGTAGCAAATAAAAACTTCGAGATAGGTGTTTTATTGGATAAAAACACATACAAAAAAAAACCCCTAAAACAACAGCTACGTGTTTCAGCGGCGGTCCGCCACCTTCTTCAGAGCCTGTACTGTGACATCATTATGTGAATTACCCCTGTACTGTGACATCATTATGTTAATTATCCCTGTACTGTGACACCATTATGTTAATTATCCCTGTACTGTGACATCATTATGTGAATTATCCCTGTACTGTGACATCATTATGTGAATTATGCCTGTACTGTAACACCATTATGTTAATTATCCCTGTACTGTGACATCATTATGTGAATTATCCCTGTACTGTGACATCATTATGTAAATTATCCCTGTACTGTGACTAGGGCTGAAACGATTCATCGAGTACATCGATGAATTCGACACAGAAAAATCCTCGATGCAAATTTTCTGCATCAAGGATTCGTTTGTGTCACGTGACCACAGAGCGGGAGTAAAATTACTTCCGCTCTGTGGTCTCCGCCGGCCGCAGCAGTTAACGATAATACTTACATCTCCTGTAGAAGCGCCTCCGTACACGGCCCGGCTCTTTCATGGTCCCGCGCTGCACCTTTGACCCGACGTCACACTGCGTTCATGACGCAGTGTGTACGTCAGAAAAGACTGTTGCAGTGCGGGACCATGAAAGAGCCGGGCCGTGTACGGAGGCGCTTCTACAGGAGATGTAAGTATTATCTGTTAACTGCTGCAGAGGGAACTGGAACCGGGGTGGGAGAGGGTGGCAAGCTGTGGCACTGAGGGGGGGGGCAAGCTGGGGCTGAGGGGGGCAAAGCTGGTGGCACTGAGGGGGGGGGGCAAAGCTCGGTGGCACTGAGGGAGGGCAAGGGGGCACTGGGGGGGGCAAGCTGGTGGCACTGAGGGGGAGGGGCAAAGCTGGTGGCACTGAGGGGGAGGGCCAAAGCTGGTGGCACTGAGGGGGGGCAAAGCTGGTGGCACTGAGGGGGGGCAAAGCTGGTGGCACTGGGGCGGGCAAGCTGGTGGCACTGAGGAGGGGGCAAAGCTGGTGGCACTGGAGGGGGCAAAGCTGGTGGCACTGGGAGGGGGCAAAGCTGGTGGCACTGGGGAGGGGGGCAAAGCTGGTGGCACTGGGGGGGCAAAGCTGGTGGCACTGGAGGGGGCAAGCTGGTGGCACTGGGGGGCAAGCTGGTGGAACTGGGGGGGGGGCAAAGCTGGAGGCACTGAGGGGGGGGGCAAAGCTGGAGGCACTGGGGGGGCAAGCTGGAGGCACTGAGCGTCAGGCTGGAGGCACTGGGGTCAGGCTGGAGCCACCTGGGGCAGGCTGGAGATACTGGGGGGCAAGCTGGAGGCCTGGGAGGCACCTGTGTGGCACTGGGGCGCAAGCTGGAGGCCCTAGGAGGCAAATTGGTGGCACTGGGGCGCAAGCTGGAGGCCCTAGGAGGCAAATTGGTGGCACTGGGGGCGCAAGCTGGAGGCCCTAGGAGGCAAATTGGTGGCACTGGGGGCGCAAGCTGGAGGCACTGGGAGGCGCACTGGGGGCATACTGGGGAAAGCTGGAGGCCCTGGGGGCAAACTGGAAGCACCTGGTGGCCCCTGGGAGGCAAGATGGTGGAACTGGGGGGCACTTGATGGCACTGGAGGGCAAGCTGTGGTATCTTATGGCAATGGGGGGGCACCTGAAGGCACTTGGGAGCAAGCTGGTGGCACTGGGAGGCAAGCAGGAGCACCTGGTGGCACTGGGGGGCAAGCAGGAGGCACCTGGTGGCACTGGGGCAAACTGGAGGCAAAGGGGCCTGATGGCACAGGGGAGCTGATGGCATTGGGGTAACTAATGACATATAGGACTGATGGCACGGGGGGGGAGGTCTGCTGACTTAGAAAGGTATACGTTCTTTTAATTAGCTATTTCTTATTAGAGTACTCGATTAATCGTTGGATTAATCGGTAGATTACTTGATTACTAAAATAATCGTTTACTGCAGCCCTAACTGTGACATCATTATGTGAATTATCCTGTACTGTGACATCATTATGTGAATTATCCCTGTACTGTGACATCATTATGTAAATTATCCCTGTACTGTAACATCATGTGAATTATCCCTGTACTGTAACATTATGTAAATTATCCCTGTACTGTGACATCATTATGTGAATCATCCCTGTACTGTAACATCATTATGTAAATTATCCCTGTACTGTGACATCATTATGTAAATTATCCCTGTACTGTGAAATCATTATGTGAATTATCCCTGTACTGTGACATCATTATGTGAATTATCCCTGTACTGTGACATCATTATGTGAATTATCCCTGTACTGTAACATCATTGTTTTTGGTATTCTTATACTGTGAAATCATTATGTGAATTATCCCTGTACTGTGACATCATTATGTGAATTATCCCTGTACTGTGACATCATTATGTGAATTATGCCTGTACTGTAACATCATTGTTTTTGCCATGGTAATTTCTTGTTATACTGTGACATCATTATGTTAAATTGTTATCCCTGTACTGTGACATCACTCTGTCAATATTCCCCTACCATGACTCCTGGGAAAGTCGAGGGACAACTAAAAAATGAAAACCATCAATACAGCTCCTATCAGCACTGTCCCACAGGGTTCCCATACTTATGAAGAGTAAATTGCACTAGCTATACAATGATGAATCTCCAGCTTTCATGGCTCTGCACCTACCATTGGTGCTGAAACACCACACATTGGTTAGCACCCAGTCACATTGGTTAGCACCCAGCTTTCCCAGAAACGGATATAACTAAAAATAGTTGAACTGAACTTTTAATAACTCTACCATTTACTGTTTTTTTTATTTTATGTGATTTGTTTTTCATTTATACCAATAGTTGAGACTGGGCTAACCATCCACCAGATATGGAGTGAGCGCTATTCGCGGTAGTCTTGCCCTTTTCCGCTCCTGTCGCCGTGCTCCCTATTAGGACCATGGAAATATAAAGAGCATTTATGTGAACCCAGTGAGTTAGAAAAATCACAGTGTAGCGCTGTGGCGGTCACAAGCGTGCCTGGAACCGCTTTCTCAGGGCTGCGAGCCATTGGTTTTCTTCTTGCAGATGCAGAAGCAGGAACACACTCTATTCATCGGGGAGGCGACTTCAAAGCATGGCGGGGCGGATTGTGCGGTGTTTATTGTTAGCTCCTTGGAGACAATGAAGATTTCCCAGGCTCTGCTGAGCTGAAAGGAAAGATTTCTATCCCAACCAGCACCAAATAATCACTGCCATTCTTCTCTTCCCATTTTCAATTTAGAGACTGCTGAGAAATAGAAAGCAGATGAAGGAAGGCAGCCTGGCAGCCTAAACCCCAGATTTATGTGACCAATCTGGGCATTCATGCTCACAATTTTGGTTCACATGAAAGATTTCAAGCGAACTCCCTGACCCCCCCCCCCCCCCCCCCCCCCCGAAAAAAAAAAAAAAAAAAAAAAACACCTCTCCCTGTACTGTATAATAGACCATTTTATTGGAAGAAGTTACAGCTAATCTGTCCCTGCCACCAAATTAACCTAAACCAGACATTGTAACACATAATCCAGGCTTCAGCGGAGCCAAAACCATTTCCTAGCGCCCTGACGGACAGAACACCGCGTACAAGTGCTTCCCCTTTTCCAAAAGAAAAACTTTCATAGAGTTACAACCCAGTGAAAACTGGGAAGGCAGGGAACTGAAAGTAAGTGAACTTCTCAGCTAAATGTTATTGTAAATGCATAGGCCATTGTTGGGTGAAATATTCATACATCAAAAAATATCTTCAATAAAAAAAAATAAAAAATACCAAAGAGGAAACTTATAGACCAGAATGAGAAATCCAAAAAAGCTATAAGGGCCCATGCGGGCACTGGCCGTGTGTACCCCACATCACAGGTATGGGTCTATATCCATCTGCAGAAACCGCACGGTTGTTGCTCATGCATTGGGGACAGCAAATTGCGGCCCCCAATGCATGGAATGGCCGATCAACAGCCGTGTGCATGAGCCCTAAATCTGGGAACTTGTTGCGGTTGTTGGGAACGAAGACTAGGGAAGAGCGAGTAATGTATTGAAAAACAATCTTAGTTTTTGGGTACAGATTCTCTTTATTATAGTAAGACAGAAGTACTAAAATAACAGGACATACAAATTAATCAAATCAAGGTCCAAGTTAAACCGATGAGGGGAACACTGGTCAAGGTCAGTAACTTATGCACACAGCACTGCTGCATACACACCTGGCAAACAGAGGTCTGCTACACAGCTGATATACACACACAGCACAGATGCATACGGCCCATGACAGCAACACAGGTCTGCTACACGGTTAACATATATACACCCAGCACTGCTATACACACCTTACAAACACAGCTTTGCTACACAGCTGATATGTATACACCCCATGACAAACACAGCTTTACTACACAGCTCACACACATAAGCGTTTTTGCTGGATACGTAATGGATCGGCAAAAATGCTTCCATCACGATAATACATCCGTGTACATCCATTATGAACGGATCCGGTTGTATTATCTTTAAAATAGCCAAGATGGATTCATCTCTAAAACCATTGTAAGTCAATGGGGGACGGATCCGTTTTCTATTGTGTCCGAGAAAACGGATCCACCACCACTGACTTACATTGACGGACCTGTCTTGCGCCGCACCACATCTGCGATGGGGACGCAACCAAACGGAACGGAATACATTCTGGTACACTCAGTTTCATTCAGTTCAGTTTTATCTAGAGTTGAGCGAACGTGCTCGTGACGAGCACTGTACTGCTCGGATCCCCTGCGCTCGCCCATGCGAGCGCAGGGGATCCGAGCAGTACAGTGCTCGTCACGAGCACGTTCGCTCAACTCTAGTTTTATCCCCATTGACAATGAATGGGGACAAAACGGAAGCGTTTTCCTCCGGTATTGAGCTCCTATTACGGATCGCAATAGCGGAATGGGAACGTGCTGATGTGAAAGTAGCTCTATATGTGTATACATAAACACACACCGCACTGCTATACATACCTAACAAAACACAGCACTGCTACACATACATCTCACACAAACACAGTTCTCGACAAGTGCACCACAGTATTCTCTTCATAGTTCTTGCCCCTCCCACTCGTGACATCATCAAAGGTCCTTTAGCTTCCAGTAATCAGAGTTTTTCCATCTCCTTTCACTGTACCTAAGGACCTTTCAGTATGGAGATGGCTGTGCTCCTCTCCAAGACTGCGCACCCTCCTGCCTGCATTGATGTTACAGAGTTGGGAAGAGGCACCATTCTGTCATTAATCCATCACAGTTCTGTATGAGCGCTCTGCCAGATCAGTCAGGGGGTAAATGCCTCAGCGTGTCATGTGGTCATCCAACCACATGGTGGCAGTATTTCGAACTGACACAGGACAACACTAAGGCATATATTAGATATAAATACACAGCCTTTCATAGTGACTGGCACTGAAATTTTAGGAACTAAACCAAATCCACCAAATAATGGCACATTTTAGCGTATGGCGCTTTATATATAATGCAGACTGAATAAAAACAGCTCCCAGGACATTTAATCAAAGTATGGTATTTTGGCAGGAAGACGGTACAAGGTGCAGTATATGACCCTTTTTCATGGGTTTTGGGACTCTATTAGGACAGCAGAAGTCGGCTTTGTTTTCCTGCGATTACTGAACACTTTCATCATTCTGCGTTCTGCCAGCTCTGCTTTATGGAGGCACTTTCCACTTACAGGCCGTCATTCATCAAACATAAGTGGTAGTGAGTCACTCCAGTGCCGGCTCTATTTATACCGATGTGCCATAATGCGCCACGCTCAGAACACGACCCAGGGGTTTACTCTCTCAGGTACTTTTCCCCTCGGCCCCATAGGAAAGTCTGCGTTCATTTCGGACTATGTTCTCTGAACCATTAAATTCCAGAATTCTATACAAGTCGAGATAACACGAACCATTATACGGAAAGTCAGGGTGCATACAGCCTGGAGGGACATTGAAACCATTTATAACCAAGGTGAAGCACCAAGAATGGACTGGAAAGGGCCTACACACGACAGACAGCTGTCAAAGCCTGGTTGGGTTAGAGACACATAGAGGCAGATAATTACCTCTGAGGTAATTATGTCATGTTTTTAGGTCTGGTAGAACTCCTTTCAATATGTGTGCAGTAGATGAAGAAACTCTCCAGTCTAGGACTAGACTATGTCAACCAAAATGCCCTATTTCGATATGCCTACCAATGCAGCAGGCAAAGGATCTGCTATGAACCCAACTCAAAGATATCTGTGTGTGACAGCAGAGATAGAAGAAGGGGCAAAAAGACACAGAGGACAGTGAAGACCATACGGACCACAAGATGCTATACAATTTCTATATTGTGACATCACTATGACTAGCACTATCACTATGTGCATTATGAGGCTGTATAATATCTCTGTGCTGTGATATCAATGTGGGCATTATGAGGATGTGTTTATTATCTCTGTGCTGTGATATCACTGTTTGCATTACGAAGCTGTGTTCATCATCTCTGTGCTGTGAGACCACTGTGATCTATGCAGATATAGCGTATCAAAAAATTGATGTTATTGCAGCATTATGCATAAAGCAATTTTTAGTTTCTTCACATACCACTGTTTTCCTTGAGTTTTTTCCTTAGTTACAGCTGTTTTAACCCCAACAATATGAGGATCTCCTCAAGATGGCTCCTCTGCCAGTTCTTTGAGGCCAAAACTGCCTTCCCTCACTTCACATACACACTTGCTGTAGCCAGCAGCTTCCTGCCAGCCAATCAGATTACATTACTGACAGACACGCCTCCTCACTCTGTCTTATGTTTCTACGGGAAGGGAAGATAGACAAGCCATAGCAACAGTCTTTTACAGGGGACATTAATGAAAGATATTATTAGGTAATTACAGATCTTTTGACAATCATTGACAGTCTAACTCAGGTATACATGCCTAGCTCAAATAAACTAGCAAATAAAAAAAAATATGACAGTTACACTTTAATGCTGTTAATAACAGCTCAGGCAAGATGGCCGCCCCCATAATCATGTTCAGGAAATAGAATTAAAAAAAAAAAACTACGATCAGAAAATAAAAACAGATTAGAAAAAAAAGGAGACATGTTATTATCTGTGATCCTTTAACACAGATATTTTACCATTATACAGACAGTGATTTTTGGTACCTAAGAGACCAGCCCTCGATTCTCCTCTGGTCGTTCCGCACGCTTTAGTGCCTCGCTTTACACTTTGCTGAAAACACCTACCTAAACTCTATCATATAACTACAAGGATAAAAAAAAATCATCTAGAAAAGATCCAAATTCATCTTGTATTTGGTCACAGGTACAAGGAGAACACCGCAGGGAATAAATATGGAGATCAGCAATCAATACTCATCTGGTCACAAACAAGATTACAACACATAAAAAACAGTGAATATCAGTCCTGGATGTGCTCAGAATAAGGGTATTTTCTTACCTTCGGGACACTGGTAAATAAAGGGACTTTCTACTGAACACATATAATGATGAGAATGCATTTCCGCGCAGAATGTCACCCTCAGTATTAGAAACGTCATCCATGTGTACTGTTGGACATTACAGATCTTTTCTATCAAGCCCACTTTTTGGATTCTAAAGGATTGCACCCCGGTTTGCCAACCGTCCAGAAATTTCTGGACAGTCCGTAAAAAAAAAGGCAACTTTTTTCCCGTGTCCGTGAATAAAAATAGATGTGTCCATGAATTTTTTGATGCTGGTAGTACCTGACTAGATGATTTTAGTGGTAATTATCATCATTTTCCACTTCATAGTAAATGCTAGTAATGAGTTTTTATCAGTATATTGAGCTATAGATGTGTATTTCTTATAACCCTTACCATTCCTTACGGTTTTTCAAGTTGTTTGTTAAAAATTTGGGCCGTCTGTGATTTTGGGATAAGTTGTCCAGAAAAAAAGATGAACATCATATAGTACATGAAGATAACTTTCTAACAAAGCTAGAACCAACCCTGTACTGCATGTGTCCAGAGATCTCCACATTTATCGCTCCGATTGCTCTGAAAGATTCTCTTTAGCCTGGCAGATCAACGGGGGTGTGTCCTTTCTTCTGCAGCTCTCTCCCTGTAACAGACACAGCTTCTAACAGAACATATGGCTGATGGCAGTTGAAGATTTGAGCTGAGCACCTTCAACCAGCTCAGTGAGATGGACAAAAAAAATAAGGAGAAGAGCAAACAGCAGGTGGCGCTATACAAACAGATTTCAGTGAATAACTCAGTGGCTATACTAAATGTTTAATTCCATGCAATTACAAAAATATTCAGATCCACATACTGGTTTGAAAACTGTAGAATATGATTATCTGTTATAAGCGGGCCAAATTAATATTCATTTTGGTTTAAATTGTCTGTTTTGATCAACTTTAGACTCCTTAAAATCAGTCTATTGAATTTATTATGTAGAGAAAGTTAATACAAGGCACTTACTTGTCCATATTGATACCTTTGCTGGTTCAATTCATTTTTCCATCCTATACACTGCTAGTTTCTATGGTTACAGACCACCCTGTAATCCATCAGTGGTGGTCGTGCTTGCACACTATAGGGAAAAGCGTCAGCCTCTCTGGCGGTAGGGACCATGAGAGCACACAATATAGGTTGGTGCTTTTTCTGATATTGTGCAAGCACTGCTACACTGATGGATTGCAGGGTGGTCGTAACCATGGAAACGAGCAGTGTATAATGTGAGGGAAATATGAATCCAGCCAGCAAAGGAAACAATATAGACAATAACAATACATTAGGAAGTGGCTTGTATGAACTTTTTCTACATGATAAATGGCACTTACTGAAGTGAGACAACCCCTTTAATCCTTCTCAAGAACTATCAGTATGTAGCTTTCTGCCCTCTCAATGACTTGGTGACTTATTAACTGCTAACACTTATCAATGCTTTGCCATGTTTGCTTTTGGACAATACATTTACTGCTGTCATCAGAATCTTTCTCCATGGAATGAACTATACTCTGATGAAGTATTCATCTACATCTAGTGTTTTTATGTATTATTCACTCAATAAATGGTATAAAAATGCAATAACAATAGTGAGACGTAAGAGTCAGGAATATGGGGTCATGCCAGCATTCAAGTTTTATGTCCTAATGAACTGAGGGGGTCCTATAGCCAGAGGGGTGAGACCCTGTGCAACATTTTTTCAATGTTCCAGTCATTAAGGCTAAATTCAATTCATGGTTCAATAGGCTTTCAAAAATCACTAAAAAAGACACAATGGCATTCTTCCACTTAAGCGATTTATCTACTGAATCTTTATGTTGACAGAATTACATATAATAATGTCATGCAACACAATGAACAGGATGCCAGCCCTGAGATTCTGCAGCTTTCGAGTTCAGCCTAGGTGGTCCATTCATAAGATCAGATCAGCTGCCTCAGTATACAGACTTTCTGCACTCTTAAAGAGGACCTTTCACCGCTCCTGACATGCCTGTATTATTAGCTTCATGCATTCCCCATGTAATAACAATTCTGGAGCATCTGAGTTCCTGTATTATTCCTACTAGAAGTTATGAATGAATTACTAGCAGTCTGCAATAAGGGTACAGATTGGTGGTAAAAAGATGGGGGGGGGGTGTACCTGCACAGTCTGACAATGGCAGCACTGACTGGATAGAGTGAGACTGTGCAGGGACACACCCCCATCTGGTTACCACCCCTCTGTACCCTTACTGCAGACTGCTAGCAATTAATTCATAACTTCTAGTAGAAATAATAAAGGAGCGGCACAACATAGAGACCTAAGAATAGATGCTCTAGAACGGTTATTACATGGGGAGTGCATGAAGCTATTAAAACAGGCATCTCAGGAGCGGGGACAGGTCCTCTTTAAAGGGATTATTTGGGTTCAGAGCTGAACCCACACATAAGCTCCGCTTCACTCATTTACCATGTATGAATGGAGCATTTCTTGCAAAGCACAGGACTAGGGCTGTTTTTTTACTGCCAGTGGTGTACCTGGTTCTTTCTCAGTATGCTAGGCGGAGGCTTCCCGCCCAGCACTGATCCTGGTTGCGTCACCAGCACTAATGGGCGGTCTTTAGCGCTGCCCAGGCCTATAAAACAGCTTAGGCAGTGATAATGACTGCCAATTACAGCGCCGTACATTGTATAGTGGCTGTGCTTGTTATTGCAGCTCAACCCCATTTACTGAAAGAGGTTGTCTCACTTCAGCAAGTGGCATTTATCATGTTGAGAACATTAATACAAGACACTTACTAATGTACTGTGATTGTCCATATTGCCTCCTTTGCTGGCTGGAGTCATCTTTCCATCACATTATACTCTGCTCCTATTTAGGGATTACGACCACCCTCCAATCCATCAGCGGTGGTCGTGTTTGCACACTATAGAAAGAAGCACCGGAATGTGTAAGCTCCCACGGTGCCAGCCACCAAAGAGGCCGGCACTTTTTTTGCGGATCCGTTATGAACACCATTGAAAGTCAATGGGGGACTGATCCGTTTTCTATTGTGTCTGAGAAAACGGATCCGTCCCCATTGACTTACAGTACATTGCATTGTGTCCACCTCCAAAGCGGAATGCTGACTGAACTGAAGAAAAAACGGATGCATTCTGAACGGATCCTTTTCCATTCAGAAAGCATTAGGACAAAACTGATCAGTCTTGAAAGCGTTTTTGCAGATCCATGATGGATCCTGCAAAAACGCTGGTGTGAAAGTAGCCTTATTTGTATTTTAGCACAAGGCCGCAATATAACAAAATGTGAAAAAAGTGAAAGGGTCTGAAGACTTTCCGAATGCATTGTAGATGGAGTGATGTGGTCAGACAGATGTTCCTACAAGCAGCACAGCAGATGACAACAACCTAGGCTTTGTCTGTTAGAACAAAGTAAGCAATGTGTAAGTTTGCTGACAAATACTTGCACCCCGTACTAATAAAACCTTACAGAGTTCATGAACGGCTACAATGAAGCCTAAACAAACAGTAAGTAATCTTGGACATCACAGGTCAATATTGGACAAATTCTCAGAGTCAGGTAAGGCTACTTTCACACTAGCGTTAGCACGGATCCGGCACCTAAAGGGTGCCGACGGATCCGTGCTAACGCTATACATGTGTGGAGCCGGAGCAGCGCTCCGGCCCCACACATGACACACATTAAAACAACACACAGACTACATACAAACAAACATACAGACATACATACAAACATACAGACATACATACATACTCACATACTCCCGGGACGCCAGCAGAACGTCTTCATGCGCCTCCTGCGCGCAGTGATGACGATTCCCCACAGCGCCCTCTGCTGGGCGCAGTGGGGAAACGTCATCGCAGCGTGCAGGAGGCGCGTGAAGACCTGCTGCCGGCGTCCCGGGAATATGTGAGTATGTATGTATGTCTGTATGTTTGTATGTATGTAGTCTGTGTGTATGTATGCCGGATCCGGAATGACCCCCCATTGGAAATCAATGGAGGATAGATCCGGATTACTGGTGTGTCCACACCAAACGGATCCGTCCCCATTGACTTCCATTGGGGTTCATTCCGGATCCGTCTTGGTGCGGATGCCTGGACCGGAGAGCAAACCGCAGCATGCTGCGGTTTGTTCTCCGGTCTGAAGACGGAACGGAATGCTTTCAGGAGCATTCCGTTGTCTTCAGTTCAGTTTTGTCCCCATTGACAATGAATGGGGACAAAACTGAAGCGTTTTTTTCCGGTATTGAGCCCCTTTGACGGAACTCAATACCGGAATTTAAAAACGCTAGTGTGAAAGTAGCCTAATCTGTTTTTTTAGAAATGACTTGTCTGCCTCATTAAGTGAGTGGGTGCACAAGTATGCTGGTTCTCAGAGCCAATATTACTGGTGCATCTCAATAAATTAAAATAATCATGGAAAAGTTAAGACTTTTGTACTTATGACCCATTAGTACAAAGGATAGGTCATCAGTATCTGATTGGTGGGGGTCCGAAACTCGGGACCCCCGCCAATCAGCTGTTTGAGAAGGTACAGGTGCTTAGAGTGGCGCCATGGCCTTCTCGCAGCTTTGCCTAGGCCATGTGATGTCATGTTCATCGGTCACGTGGCCTAGGCGCAGCTCAGCCCTATATAAGCAAATGGGGCTGAGCTGCAATACCAAGTACAGCCTCTATACAATGTACGGCGCTGTGCTTGGCTGCGACGCTACTGCGAGCACTGGTACCTTCTCAAACAGCTGATCTTCAGGGATCCCGGATGTCAAACCTCCACTGATCAGATACTGATGACCAATCCTGAGGATAGGTCATCAGTACACACAGAGTGATCTATTTCAAGCATTTATTTCTTTTAATGTTGATTATGGTTTATAGCCATAATCTGCTACCCACTGGGTTTCCTCATAAATT
Organism: Rhinella marina; assembly: GCA_900303285.1. Lineage (NCBI taxonomy): Eukaryota > Metazoa > Chordata > Amphibia > Anura > Bufonidae > Rhinella > Rhinella marina. The sequence continues at coordinate 70,284 of ONZH01006129.1, read as the reverse complement.
ACCATGACAACAACCTGTAGTTCTGAGCCCTTTGTTAGGTCGAGCATGCTCAGTGTGTTGCTATCAGTTCTCTAGCTAAGGCTAGTTTCACACTAGCGGCAGCACGGTGGGGCCGGAACCGCGAGCCGGCCCCATTAACTGTAGCACACCTTAACCCCTGCTGAGAGGCGGCCGAAACGAAAATACAAAATTGATTTAATAATCCGCAGCACTCCATCAATTGTTGCAAATCAGTGTGATCTTTATTGCAAAACCATCATGGCAATTCACAGCAATGGCGACGTTTCGGCTTCAGTCAGCCTTTATCAAGCAATGGTTAGATACAAAATGCAGCAATTCATAGTTATCAGTGTGGGCGTGTATTTCCCAAATGGGTGTATCCTAGCCCTCTAATATACATATTCATTATCCTCTCCCTCATTGTGTATACCAAATCATCCAAACATACAAACAAGTTCTACTCAAGAAATATAGTCAGTACATGTGGTAAAGTATATAATATACTAATATTCTCACCCATATTAATTTCATCCAAGCACATAAGAGACGCTTTCCTCCACGTGCAGCGTCGATCCCGCACTCCCGCGCATGCACCGGGGAGAGCGCGCTCGCGTCGGAGCGTAATTGGCTAATATAATTTGTGACGTATGCCTCACCGAGGCCATCCCACCAGCCCCGCTATCCGGTCAGTCGACGCTGCCATGGAGACAATGTAAACAATCTCCATCGGCAGCGTCGCCGATCCTATTACAGCCTACAATAAGATAGAGTGCACGGCGGCCACGCAGTCATGGAGATGGTGTAAACCAACTCCCCTGACAGAACGCCAGCCGCCGAGCACCAACACTGTCCTTGGAAGCACAATGACGCCGGGGCCAAAGCGGTGGTCACGGCATCTGCGCTTACCAAGTCAGTAGGGGGACACAGTTGTGGACGGTCTGGGTGAGATCATTATAGATCACCACCTAGGTGATTTGGTTGATAACCTATGCTTTAAAAGTGAAATGAGAAGCAAGAGGGCTATCTGCCGATGACCCCTTGTGACATTTCACTCTAGAGAGTATTATTTTGAGCAGACTATGGTATTAATAATCTCTATGCCCCAGGGTCCCTTTACAGGATCCAGAGGACATGGGAATAACTCATATACATAGGTCTCCACTGGCTGATGGGCATCACCCTAGGTGGTGATCTATAATCATCTCACCCAGACCGTCCACAACTGTGTCCCCCTACTGACTTGGTAAGCGCAGATGCCGTGACCACCGCTTTGGCCCCGGCGTCATTGTGCTTCCAAGGACAGTGTTGGTGCTCGGCGGCTGGCGTTCTGTCAGGGGACCGCCGTGCACTCTATCTTATTGTAGGCTGTAACAGGATCGGCGACGCTGCCGATGGAGATTGTTTACATTGTCTCCATGGCAGCGTCGACTGACAGGATAGCGGGGCTGGTGGGATGGCCTCAGTCAGGCATACGTCACAAATTATATTAGCCAATCACGCTCCGACGCGAGCGCGCCCTCCCCGCCCCATGCGCAGGAGTGCGGGATCGACGCTGCACGTGGAGGAAAGCGTCTCTTATGTGCTTGGATGATTTGCAAGGGTGATCAATTAATATGGGTGAGAATATTAGTATATTATATACTTTACCACATGTACTGACTATATTTTTTGAGTAGAACTTGTTTGTATGTTTGGATGATTTGGTATACACAATGAGGGAGAGGATAATGAATATGTATATTAGAGGGCTAGGATACACCCATTTGGGAAATACACGCCTACACTGATCACTATAAATTGCTGCATTTTGTATCTAACCATTGCTTGATAAAGGCTGACTGAAGCCGAAACGTCGCCATTGCTGTGAATTGCCATGATGGTTTTGCAATAAAGATCTCACTGGTTTGCAACAATTGATGGAGTGCTGCGGATTATTAAATCAATTTTGGATTACTGCGGGACCACAAAGCCAGGACCTGACTTCTGCGTGCACCACTGAATCCCACTCGGAGGAGGATATAAACATGGACACTTAAAACCTCATTGCAGGTATAGCAGTGCTGCTTCTACCCACCTATTAACGGAACGAAAATACAACATGTATTCCTGCGGCAGCACAGATCCGGCTGGCCCCTTTTCTCGCCGGATCCGTGCTGCTGCTAGTGTGAAACTAGCCTAAATGTCTTGTGAAACAAAGGGCGTGTTAGTGTGCTGGTGATTACTGAGAACACTCACAGCAGGAAGGCTAGGGATGGTGGGGATTGTAGTTTTGTGAAGGAAGATCGGGAGCCATGATACTGTCATGAAAATGATCTGCATGTAATAAACACACCATAATTAAAAAAAAAAATCTAGATTTTGCTGAACTTTACTGGACAGAGCTATCCCTTGTGCGTAAATGTGGCGTTTTCCCTTTAACATCTTTCTGTGGATCACAAGGCGTACTGCATAGAACTGGCTCATTTCCAGGCGCTATTCTGCCCAAAACGGCAGGCCTGCAGACATTAAAGGCGGACAGGATTGATGTTTGATACTAATAAAAGAGATTAAATGGAGCAAGATAAAAAAGAAGTCGTTATGTGTAACCATTAACAGGCAACTTCTTGTACCTGGAAAAACCAGGCTTTTAGCAGATAATCCCAGTTATCACTTCCACAGCACGTTGATATGATAATATCGCCCTCACATACCGTATTACGTGGCCGGATGTATCAGCACATAAACTGTGGACAATGTGTATCAGCAGAAACAATGGTGCAGACCCCATTATGCGCACATGGTAATCACTGCTATTAACAAGTCAGGCGATCGGTTCTGTGCAGCCTTGAAAATGACAGATATTGATCCGAGCCTTTCATTTTACAAGCACATGAATTGAGGGTCTGTGGCAGCAGCAGAAGACTTCTCAGTAATATCTTAAACGGGAAGACAGGGATTTATAGGGCCTGCTAGATGGGTTTTAAAAAGACTGATGTGACCTTATCAAATGCTGACCCATATTATAAAGTGGCAGCCGGATATTAACCCGTATAGGGCACGCAGATGAATAAAGGGTTGCAACTTTATAGTTTTAATCGGCTATACTGCGCATATAATATATATGTATATATATGCTAAGTAATAGCTGGAATGGGTGGACTACAGTACCCTGAAAGATTATCAAAATGAGGGTTATTCAGTTTAGAAAAAAAGACGACTGAGGGGAAATTTAATAGCTATGTATAAATATATCAGAGGTCAGTACAGAGATCTCTCCCATCATCTATTTATCCTCAGGACTGTGACGAGGGGACATCCTCTGCGTCTGGAGGAAAGAAGGTTTGTACACAAACATAGAAGAGGATTCTTTACGGTAAGAGCAGTGAGACTATGGAACTCTCTGCCTGAGGAGGTAGTGATGGTAAGTTCACTATAAGAGTTCAAGAGAGGCCTGGATTGTATATGGAGTGTAATATTACAGGTTATAGTTACTAGAGAGGGGTCGTTGATCCAGGGAGTTATTCTGATTGCAGTCGGGAAGGAATTTTTTTCCCCTAAAGTGAGGAAAATTGGCTTCTACCTCACAGGGGTTTTTTGCCTTCTTTTGGATCAACTTGCAGGATAACAGGCCGAACTGGATGGACAGATGTCGATGTCTTTTTTCGGCATTATAAACTATATTACTATATAATACTGAAAATATATGCCACATGGTGTGACAATTTACACCGACTTTAATATTTTTGAAAAGTGCCCCAGTGATGAAGGAAAATTCTTTTTCTAATCCCGTACAATCCTTTTAAACAGGTTATGTACAGAATATAATGGGGCAGATTTACTAAACCTATAGGCGATGTATGCCTAGACCAGCTGTCTAGACCTGCACCAGTCTTAGGCTGGATGATACATGTGGTGCAGGGATGGACACTTTTCTCTGGCTCTATATTAACTACTACTTTTAGACAGAATTGTAGCACAATTTTAGCGCAAATGTTGCACCTTAGGCCCCACACCCTTTCCCACAAAGCCATGGCCCTTCCTGCTAAGCTCCACTCCACTCGGAAACCCTAGTTGCGTCAGATTGCACTCATTTTTAGACTGATTCTAGGTGCATCAGAAAATATGGACCAATGTGTAACAATAGATCCCCATGTACAACTTGTAGATCTATAAGTGTGGTCTCTGCCACAATCATGTCAACAGGCCACAACGAGGCAGCTCTATCTGCCCCTCTACCAGCCAGAAGTCTCAGCAGTGAAGTCATGATACTGTTTTATACCTTTTTGTTATTGTTTTATTTGGAGGATCAATTCTATGGTCATTTTTCACGTTCTGGATAATGGACTGAAGAGTAAAGCTTTAAGATTTGTGTGAGGTTATATTGTTGGAAGAACAAGTCTTACCCAACTGAAATACAATATACGTGAACTATATTTCTCCTTTCTTAAATCAAATTTAAAAAATAAAATAAAAAATCAAACAGAGCTCACCGGGTCATGTGGAAAACAAGACTGGAGGTAAGTTAAGACTATAAATCCCGAGTACAAAGTTAGAGGAAACAGAAGGGATAGGTAAATGGGGATTTATTAATGGAAACCCTGTCAACCGTATTTGCTTTTTCTTCTTGCATGGCTGCCTTCCAATTAGCAATGGATTTAAAGTAGTGTTTAGAAGAAGACACAACTGAAGAAGAAAAGCTGCCCAAATGCGGAGGAGCCAGTGGAAAACCAGCAAGCTGCCAGGGACAATAATAAAAAGCCGCTCACAGACGGTGAATAAAAGCCTGTCAAGGTCTCAGAAGGCTTTAGTTACAAAATAAGATCCTAAAACCTGTCAGTGCTCGAAAAAAAAAGGTCTTTATTAAGATAATTTTATAATTCCACAGTTGCTGGCACCAATGGTCAGTTCCTTGGATGCAGCTGTAAACAAGCAGAGAAAGATCTTGACTTTCAGAAGAAAGTCCATATTGTTCTTCAGACTCGGTGAAGTCCATCCATTTCCTTGCAGTCACCGAGGCAACACTCTGCTCCCCCTTTCTGTAGCAAACGCTGTTCATAGAGGTCTCTGATCAGGAAAGCTTTCTCCCAGAACCATGTTCTTTGTTAGGTTAAGTCAAGCAAGTAGGCCCTGGGCTCCCAGTGCTCTGCCCCAGCTATTCAGCCCATAATGGGACAACTTCGGGCAGAATGAGACAGCTGGCCCTACGACCTCAACGTCACTCTTCCTTTTCAGATCTGGCCTTCATATGAGATGCACTCGGCTTATTATCCAGTGCTCTTTCCTAAAACACTTAACCACAATGCCGAGGAACTTGGCCAATACCCAGTGCTTGAGTGGATGAAGAGACTTTTTCAATAGGCCTCTTCAATTAGAAAGTTAACAGGATTAGAATGAGAAATTACTAAATTATCACTAAATATCATAGTAATGTGGTCAGTTACCATGATAATTAAGCACTAGTCTTTATATAGGATTGTTGCTATTGTAATAAGATTTCGTTTTTTTACTTGATGGGGAGAATATTAGGGTATTTATCAGGAACGAATGTTGAAACATGTAAATGTGCCTTCGATCATCTGACAAATACACATGAGAAAACATTAATTTGTCAGGGGATGTAATCATTTATGTGGCACATAAAACCATCCTTTATCAGCAGCTCATTGCACTGTGTAAACGAAGATTTGCTGTCCACAAGCAATGAAACTATATGGGAATCAATGATCGTAATACGATTATTCCTCCCCTTAAAGGTGGACTGATTGCTGAATGTAAATGCAGCTGAACAAGCTGGCAGTGACTGGAAACAAACAGCTCAGTTCCGATCACTTCTCTGTGTCTTGGCCATGTAAAAGGGACCTTAGGATTTTGCTCATTTCCACAGTTTTGACTGCATTTAAATTCCTTCGTAAAACCTATAGTTTTTTTTCTAGCAATGCCCACATAGTACTCTGGTACTCCAGGTTACCTGGTAACCACTTTGTTTCCTGTATGGGTGACCCGCTCCTTCTCCCTGGGCTCCCTCCCTGTAAACATCAGGTTTGACATTGCTGCAGCCAATCACTGGCCGCAGTGGTGACTGGATCCCCTTACGGCCTGAAAAACGGTCACATGACCCAAGGGGATCGGGTCTCCACCACGGACAGTGATTGGCTGCAGCGATGTCAAACTAGATGTTTACAGTAGGGGGAAGGAGAAGGGAGCCAGCGCAAGGAAGCAGGCAAGTCATTTTCCCTTTACTATTCCGGCCAAGTAAAGGGGTTTGCCCAACAAAAAAAAAATATCTTACACAATCCCTTTAAAGCTCCTTCACCTGGAGCTTTTTCAAACACCAATGAACAATCAAACTGTTCTGACTCAATACCTCTCGCTGTTGGGGTTCCTCAGGATTCAGTCCTAGGCCCTCTCCTCTCTCTACACAGCTTTAATTGGACAGACCATCAGCAGATTTGGTTTTCAGTACCATCTCTATGCTGATGACACACAACTATACACTTCATCCCCTGACATCACCCCTGCTGTATGACAGAACACCCGTGACTGTATCTCCACCATCTCTACCATCATGTCCTCTATCTATCTGAAACTGAATCTTTCAAAAACTGAACTTCTTATGTTTTCTCCATCTACTAACCAAACCTAATATCTCCATCTCAGTGTGTGGCACCATGATCACGCTGTCTTGGTGTGACGTTTGAAACTGATCTCTCCTTCACCCCTATATTCAATCTCTCGCCCAATTATGTCGCCTTCACCTCAAAAACATCTCTAGAATCCAGAAAAAATAAGGAAAAAATAAATCTCTCATTGTTGCCCTGATCCATTCCCGCCTTGATTACTGTAACTCACTATTAATTGGCCTCCCTCTCACCAGACTCTCCCCACTCCAATCTATTCTTAATGCAGCAGTCAGGGTCGCCTATCTGCCCAACCGATACTCTGATGCCTCCACCCTATGCCAGTCATTGCACTGGTTGCCCGTACAGTACAGAATCCAATTTAAACTACTCGTCCTCATCCACAAAACTCTCCACCGTGTTGCACCCCCCTACATCTCTTCCTTCATCTCTGTCTACCACCCCACCCGTGCTCTATGCTCTACAAACAATTTACAACTGACATCCATCATAATTCGAACCTCTCACTCCCGGCTCCAAGACTTCTCCCGAGCTGCACCAGTTCTCTGGAATGCCCTACCCCAAGAAATTAGGTTAAATCACAATATACACAGTTTTAGGCGCTCCCTAAAGCACATCTTTTTAGAATGGCCTATCACCTCCCCTGATCTAACTCCTCTACATATATAGACCATCTATCATCAGTTCCTGATCCTCCACCAATTTCTTCCCCGCACCCATGCAAGCACTTTATATAAGCAGTTTATATCTGTTCCCCTATTTTCTCAAGATGGTTGGAGCATTGTACAACTAAGCTGTACACATTTTGTATCTCCCCTATCTCCTCATAGATTGTAAGCTCTTGCGAGCAGGGTTCTCATTCCTCTTGTTCTAATTATTGACTTGTCTGTTGCTATGTTATTTATGATTTTTTGTACATGAACCTCAGAATTGTAAAGCGCTGCAGAATATGTTGGCGCTAAAGCGGGGCGATATGGCCAAAAAAAAAAATCTCGATTTTTTAAAAATTTTGGACGATTCACGATTTAAATCTCGATTTTTTTATGTTATTAAAAATATAAAAAAATAAATAAAAAAAACAAGACACAGTTGATTGCCACCAGGGAACGTGAAATTAACTCTTATTAACTTCACAAGGTTAATTGGCTTCCTATGAGAGTGGACGGAGCTGTGGAATAGGCTGATGAGGGGGCTGGGAAGGAGCCCGTGTTGGGCAGAGCAGATGGGGAGCACCGCTCTCTGCTCACACGTGGGCCGCGTCTGGGACTGGAGGAGACGGGTACTAGCACAGGAACCATACGACTGCACACATCCTCCCCCGGGCCCGGCTCACCTCAGCCTGCTTCTTGGTGCCGTTGTCGGGGCTCAGCAGGTTCTGGAGAAGCAGGTAGAATTGCTGCTGCTCGGCCGTCATGTCCGGAGCTCCACACACGGAGCGAGAGGGCGCGACACTGAGCGCGGGCCGGAGAGCTGCCCGCTGGGGGGCGGGGCCACGGAGGAGGGCCACTGGCCAGGCCAGTACAGTGTGGCGGGCGCCATTTTAGGAAAATCGAATTCACGATTTTCCTTAAAAATAAAATCGTTAGGCTTTGAATTGGTGATTTAATCGAATTAATTCGATTAATCGCCCAGCCCTAGTTGGCTCTATAGAAAGATTATTATTATTAATAATAAAAATAATAATAATAATACTTAGGCTGAAATTAACGCATGTGACAATATGGCTGTGTTGACCAATGTCACCTGCAAGCAATAAGACCGTGACACGTGGGACATCACAAACTGTAGCAAAATACAGCTGAGATAATGTCATGCACTGCCCACAGTGGAGACCTGCTTCAAACACTAACCTGATTGGATTTAACAAACATTACATCGTTTTTAATGCTCCATCAAAACAAACCAGATTAATTCTGAGCATGAAGTAGAAAGTTGCAATGATCCAACCTGAAAGAATATCATTTATTCATGAAAACATCCCCGGCTTCCTCTGCTGGTTACCGTCCAACCACAATAAAACAAAATTTATCATGTAGTAAAGAGTTTAACGCCAGACACGGGGCCCATCCGGCTCATTAGGACGTGTACACAGACGGCAGTAGAAATTGATTCCAACTGACGGATTTATAAATAAAACCTTTCGACGCGTTTCAGTCCCATAACATCTGTAGGGTTCTGCCTGTCCGGGGAGGGCAGAGCGTCACTCTCTATGTTCTGGGAAGTGACCCCCATCACGGTTCTACAAGGACTATTGTTTCTCACGTGGCGATATGGGCATGAAGTGATTTATGAGTTCTGATACTGTTTTGCTGACGGGTTACATGATCTAATTTTATACGCAAAAAAAAAAAAAAAAAGTTGCCTGCTCTGCTAAGACTGGAGGAGCTTTCAGCGCTGAGCCCGTGTTTATGTAGAGAGCAGGAGAAAAAAATCTCTCTCTGTAGAGAACATAACCTGGGGCGCTGCTGGTCAAGAGAGATTTACGCTAACAATACAGCTATTCCCACAGATTTTGTCAAGTCCAGAGGATTCTGCGCGTTAACGTGATGGCATTTAAATAGAACAGAGTCAGGAAATGATGTTTGGCAAACTGATAAGGGGGGTCATACACAAGACGAAGTTAGTCAAAAATGCCAATTCTGGAGGGACCAACAGGTTATTTAGTGGGTATGGGGGGGGGATTGTTAAAGGATCGGGCATGATGGATTTAAACATATCCAGTCCTTTGTTCTCAAAGAGACAAACCACCAACAAAGGCGTCCGGTAGCAGCCAATTCTATTTTCCATATGAACTATGCAACTGTGAATAGTGGGGGAGGGGCCGGGGGTGATAAGGAGAAACAGCAGCCTCGACCCACAGCGACCTATGGAAAAAGACCACCTTAACCCTTAGAGGACCCTGCCATTTTCCATTTTTGCATTTTTGTTTTTCACTCCCTGCCTTCCCAGACCCATAACTTTTTTTTATTTTTCCATTCACATAGCTGTATGAGGGCTTTTTTTTTTTTGCCAGCAAGTTGTACATTTTCTTCACCATATTCTGACCTCTATTACTCTTTTGTACAATCTGTACTTTTCAGTGATACGATTTTGTGTGCGACAACTTTTTTGAGAAGCTGTACTGACAAAAAATGGCGAATTGGCCAATTAAAATTTTTTTCCATTACGTCATTTGCCATTTCAGGCGTGGCGATGTCGAAAATGTTTTTTTAATTGTATTTTTTTTTTATTATTTCAATTTTGGGGAAAGACAAGCCATCACAGGTGTCTAACAGCTTTCATATAACACATCTGAGGGGTTAAATGTCTGTGATCGGCCTTATGGCTGATCGCAGACATTCGTCCCAGGCCTCTGCTGTTTGAAACAGTAGAAATCCGGCATCTATGGCGCCCACTTTAAAGTGCCTACTTCTGCAGCACAAGTATGTCGGAGATCGCAAAGGGGTTAAAGGAATATTCCAGGATCTTAATATTTACATTCTATCCTCATGAAAGGTAATCAATATCAGATCAGTGGGGTTTTGACAACTTGCACTCCCACTGATCAGCTGCCTCAGAGTACCGTTCACTGTATAGTGGATGCAGCTAGTAGCTGAAGAGCTTCTCCTACTAAATGGGAGCAGGACTGCACAATGGACAGTGCTGTTTCGTTCCTTCACCGGAGCTACTCTGAAAGCAGCTGATGGGGGGGGGTGTTGAGGGGTATCAGACCCCGCTGATCTGATATTGATGACCTATGCTGGAGAACCCCTATAATTTCACTCTTTAACCTTTGGAAAGGAAAATGTAACTACATGTGTGCTGCCACTGGCGACTGACCACTCTCATGCAGCCATGGGAGTGTGGTGGAAGGTAGCGTATTGCATTGCATGACTGGTACTTTTACATGAGTAGATCTGCTATTGCTGTGGGTCAATATCTATCACTGGTTTTCCCTTTTTCTTATTTTTTATCACTTTTTTTCAGCATGCTTTCCCAGAGATCCTAGTAGCTCTATACCTAGGAGCTCATATTGATCTGCAGAGGCTGATGAAAGAACTTTCTTTCGGTTGGCAGATGGGCGACTTAAAACAGAAGGGAGCTCAAAAATATTAATAAAAAATAGGGAATAACTATTACGAGTAACATAAAAAGTACATCCATACCCAGGAGCGGATTGGCCGTAGACCTTACAGGGAAATTTCCTGGTGGGCCGATGCCCAGGGGGCCGGCTGAGCCCTCCACACTGGCTGTGTATTTGTGTATTTTGTGCTGCTGGCTGTATTTTGTGATGGACTGTGGTATTGGGCTCTGTCGGGGTGGTATAATGTGCCACAATATGGTATTGCTGGCCCTGCCTTCCACCAATTTGTATTCATCTACAAAACGGGGCCACTTTTGATATTTTTGCAGGGCCACTTTAAGTTCCCAGTCCGCCGCTGTCCATATCCCACCACCAATCAGTCTGGCACCTATGTCATGATCCAAAACATATCCCAATCGATTAGACATATCTTTTTATAGACATTAAAAGCTAAAAAAAGCAGCACATGCAAAAAGGAAAAAAACATAGAAGAAAAGCTGTCAATCACTGATCCGACCACCCACTAGACTTCTAAGAAAAAAAAGAGTAGGAGTTTCAATCAATAACCTATGAATTATACTGAATATTTTCTTACAAAACCATTTATCAATCATCTCAGCTCCTCCTGCTCTATACCATGCTGCCAGCAGACCATACACCATGTTCTACGTGATACGTTCACTTCGCTTCCATAGACTTGTCTGGAAGCGATTATTCCCATAGAAATGAATGGGGTGGTTAGGTGTAATTACACCTACTCACCACTACCCCCGTGTCGGCCAGCATGTAAACAATGAAGAGGAGGCAGCGCTGGTACGGTGCACGCCTCCTCTTCAAACAGCTGATCGGCGGGGGTGCCGGGTGTCGGACCCCCGCCAATCTGATATTGATGACCTATCCTGAGGATAGGTCATCAATATTTATAACTCGGAGAACCCCTTTAAAGATGATCTCCCATGATGACGAGGTTGTGTGGCTGCAGACCAAAAACCTAGGAACATTTGATATACTCAAGGATAAAGAGCACAGGAACGGAATATCATTAGGATGGAACGCAGGAGATACTGGTGGAGCACAAGATGGAGTCATCTCCAGTGTTCTCAACATTAATGAGATTAAAGAGGAACCAACCTCATAACTTAAGAGTTGTTCATGCATACAATTTGTGAAGATGTATATGAGTAGACACAAAATAAGATTAGGTGTAAAGAGCATTCCATGGTGGAGGTATCGACCATTATGTCCACTCATCTCTCAGCGCAAAGAGTAAATTATCCTCAAACCATGTAACCCTTCTTTACCAGGCAGGACTTTTTGTGCTATTTTTGAATATGCTGACGTAGACAGATAGACAGATAGATAGACAGACAGACAGATACTGTAGATTAGGTAGATAGATAGATAGATAGATAGATAGATAGATAGATAGATAGATATTCAGCATTCCCTGGATTGAATGTAGGCCATTTTGGCACCAAAAATGATAAAAAGTAGGTTGGACCCAGCATGCATGTGGAACCTGCACTCCCTGAATTTTATGGTGGCCATTGTGGCACATAACAGGTAGTATTTAGTGTTAGGTTCCCGTCTTGACGTTTGGCAGATGGGCCCAAATAATTTTGTACAAAATGTATTTGCCAAGAATCTCAAATTTACTAAATAAGTGTAGAATTAGCACCAGAATACTTTCTATTACTATGGCATTTTTGTACTTTATTTGGTTTGCAGAGTGCTGCTGCATTGTATTTTTTTTCTTCTTTTTTTTTTTTCTTTAGATAGATAGATTAGATAGATAGATAGATAGATAGATAGATAGATATAGATAGATAGATAGATAGATAGATAGATAGATATAGATAGATAGATAGATAGATAGATAGATATGAGATAGATATGAGATAGATATGAGATAGATATGAGATAGATAGATAGATATGAGAGAGAGATAGATAGATATGAGAGAGATAGATAGATATGAGAGATAGATATAGATAGATAATATAGATAGATAGATTATGAGATAGATAGATATGAGATAGATAGATATGAGATAGATATGAGATAGAATAGATATGAGATAGATAGATATGAGATAGATAGATAGATAGATATAGAGATAGATAGATAGATATGAGATAGATAGATATAGATAGAGATAGATAGATAGATAGATAGATAGATAGATATGAGATAGATAGATAGATAGATATGAGATAGATATAGATAGATATAGATAGATATGAGATAGATAGATAGATATGAGAGATAGATAGATATGAGAGAGATAGATAGATATAGATAGATATAGATATGAGAAGATAGATATGAGAGAATAGATAGAATAGAGATAGATAGATATGAGATAGATAGATATGAGATAGATAGATATGAGATAGATAGATATGAGATAGATAGATATGAGATAGATAGATTATAGATAGATAGATATAGATAGATGAGATAGATAGATATAGATAGATATAGATAGATAGAGATAGATAGATAGATAGATAGATAGATAGATATGAGATAGATAGATAGATAGATAGATATAGATATGAGATAGATATGAGATAGATAGATAGATATAGATAGATAGATAGATATGAGAATAGATAGATATATAGAGAGATAGATAGATAGATATGAGAGAGATAGATAGATATAGAGAGATAGATAGATATGAGATAGATAGATAGATAGATAGATAGATAGATATGAGATAGATAGATATGGAGATAGATATGAGATATGGAAGATTGAGATAGATATGAGATAGATAGATATGAGATAGATAGATATGGAGATAGATAGATATGAGATAGATTGAGAGATGGATAGATATGGATAATAGATATGAGATAGATTAGATATGAGATAGATATGAGATAGATAGATATGAGATAGATATGAGTGAGATAGATAGATATGAGATAGATTAGATATGAGATAGATAGATAGATATGAGATAATAGATAGATAATATGAGATAGATAGATATGAGATAGATAGATGAGATAGATATGAGATAGATATGAGATAGATAGATATGAGATAGATAGATATGAGATAGATAGATATGAGATAGATAGATATGAGATAGATAGATATGAGATAGATAGATATGAGATAGATAGATTATAGATAGATAGATAGATAGATAGATAGATAGATAGATAGATAGATAGATAGATAGATAGATCTGCTATGTAGTGACAAACATATACATGGCAACAATCATCTTCAAAATACCAGCATGAGAAAGGAAGAAAATTACTTACAGATCCTCCCTGAATCTCTCTGGCAGCGCGTGGACTCCAGGTACCGTTATCTCCTTCAAATCATTGGAAGTCAAATCGGGCCTACTGAAGAAGAGTAATAATGTACAGAATTAACATGGACACAACTAAAATAAACAGAGACTCATATACCATGAACTACACAAGCTCTTAGGTAATAAATATCCCTTTAAAGGCTCATTCACAATATGGTCGTCGTGCAAATAGCAGTCCCCAATACACTGGCACCAGCCGTGTGAATCCCGTTTTGTGGTGCAGAGCCATTGACTTGAATGGATCTATGATCCACAAAATCTGGTAAAAGATGTCCTATCTCTTGCGGTGCAGAGGCACAAATCGGAAGCCCACGGATGTGCTTCCAAGTGTTTCCATGGGCTTCCAAATTGTGGATCTGCATCTACAGCACGGAGTTCACATGCCCGGTGCCCATGTATTGTGGACCCACTGTCTGAGGCCCGCAACACGGGCACAACAGCCATAATGTCGTGTGAATGGGGCCTAAAGGGGATCAGGTCAGCAGATTTGTACCTATAACACTGGCTGACCTGTTACATGTGCACTTGGCAGCTGAAGACATCTGTGTTGGTCCCATGTTCATATGTGCCCGCATTGCTGAGAAAAATGATGTTTTATTTTATGCAAATGAGCCTCTAGAAGCAACGGGGCCTTGTCGTTACACCTAGAGACTCAGCTCTTTTTGGAACTGCTGCGCCCTCTCCACTTTAACAGGACCAAACATGATGATATTTTCACTGCTTGGCCCTGTCAATCAAAGTGGAGAGGGTGCGGCAGTTGCAGAGTGTGGTGCCAGGCACTTCTGTTGGCATATTAACAGCCTACAAATGAACAGTCTATGTAGTTTGTTTTTATAAAAGAAACGGGAGGATGCTTTTCTGGACATAATTATTTGAAGTCACTTCATATATTCTACTTCCTGTCCCGCTTTCTGACTTTCTCCCATGTTTGGACTTTTACTAACAGTCCTGCTTGACTTTTTTTCAGGAACACTGTCCACTCCGACCAGAGACACCTACTATTATCATGAGGGTTACCCTGTAGATAACAGTTTCCCCTCACAGCAGCAGTAAACCGACCATGGGTTACCTATCTATATATGAGTTTGCTCTCTCTGTGCTGACCGCTACAGCAGGACAATATTTTGTATTTAATTTTCAATGGCATATTACCGCTGAAATGAAAACCAGCCAAAAATTCAAAAAACTTAAATACTGAGTTTAAAAAAATACTTGTCTCCGATTCAAGTGTACATTCACATCTGTTGGATTTGCAAATTTGGCACATATTTACTGCAGGATCCGCAGCAGAAATCTGAGGCTTAGAGCTCTTGCACATGACGGTATGTATTTTGCGATGTGCAAAACACGGATCCGCAAAAAATTCAGATGACCCCGTGTGACATCCATACTGCATGTTTGTTTGTTTTTTTTGCAGATCCATTGTAATGCCTTTGTCCACAAAATGAACAACAATAGGACATGTTCCATCTTTTTTGCCGAACAGCCACGCAGACAGATGGAAACCGAATGCACACAAAGTCATTTCCGTTTTTTTTTTGCTGACCCATTTAAGTGAATGTGGCTGCATACAGGCCATTTAAAAAACGGCATGGACACGGAAAACAAATACGTTCGTGTGCATGAGCCCTTACGCTCATGAAGTGTGAACAGACTCCGATACTGTATTCGGAGTAACATCAGCACATGAAGTTTTGTAACTGGAGATCTGCTTGACCTTCCGTTATCTACAATAATGGTCGATTCGCCTATTTAACATGCAATCTTACAAAGTCTTACAGACTCGTCTCTAAGTGACTCAGTGACCACAAGATTCACTATCCCTCCAAATATTTGCATGATTTATGCAAAATCTTAGCAGGAAATTCCTCTCTCTATGGAATATCAAAATGTCTAATGTGCAGCCAAACTATTATTAAGCTTTGGCCTGTACGTATGTGACTGGCGCAGACATCATTAAATATTGTACATTTTTAAAAAGCACCCGGATTCAAATAGCTTTGTAGCTGCAAGTAATTAAAAATTGAGAATAGCCATTGAGTTATTCAATAAACTGTATGTGTATAGCGCCACCTGCTGTTTGTTACTTTCTTCATTTCTCTGTCCACCTCAGTAATGGTGGTCGCACATGCTCAACTCCATCCTTTAACTGCCACCAGCAATATCTATTGTTAGAAACTGTGACAGTTACAAGGGGTGAGCTGTGGCAGAAAAGACACCCCCCAAAAAAAGGACACGCCCCCTGAGCTGCCAGATTGAAATAAATCTAGATCTCTGGCTCCATGTGAGGTACAGGGCAGCAGGGCCGCCCTTTGGGGTGTGCGACCCGTGCGGTTGCACAGGGCGCTTCACTCCCGGCCAGTTAAGGGGGCGCCCTGCTAGAGCGCCCCCTTAATGGCCCGGCCTGCTCCTGTACAGCGTCTTGTGCCCCCCCTCAGACCTCAGATCAGCCCACCCAGCCACTTTAAAAAAAAAAAACATACTTACCTGTCCTGCGCTGTCATCAGGTTCCGCGCTCCACTGTCTTCCCTGCCAGCACACACTATGACCTGACGTAGCGTCAGGCCATAGTGTGCGCCGGCAGGGAAGACAGTGGAGCGTGGAACCTGATGGCAGCGGCAGCGCAGAACAGGTAAGTATGTTTTTTAAAGTTGCTGGGTGGGCTGATCTGAGGTCTGAGGGGGGGCACAAGACGCTGATCTGAGGTCTGATGGGGGCACAAGATGTTGATCTAAGGTCTGAAGGGGGGCACAAGACGCTGCTCTGAGGTCTGATGGGGCACAAGATGTTGATCTAAGGTCTGAGGGGGGCACAAGACGCTGGTCTGAGGGGGCACAAGACCCTGATCTGAGGTCTGAGGGGGCACAAGACCCTGATCTGAGGGGGGCACAAGACGTTGATCTGTGGTCTGATGGAGCACAAGACGCTGATCTGAGGTCTGATGGGGGCACAAGACGCTGACCTGAGGTCTGATGGGGGCACAAGATGCTGACCTGAGGTCTGATGGGGGCACAAGACGCTGACCTGAGGTCTGATGGGGGCACATTGTGTTGATCTGAGGTCTGATGGGGGCACAAGACGCTGATCTGAGGTCTGATGGGGGCACAAGACGCTGATCTGAGGTCTGATGGGGGCACAAGACGCTGATCTGAGGTCTGATGGGGCACAAGACGCTGATCTGAGGTCTGATGGGGGCACAAGACGCTGATCTGAGGTCTGATGGGGCACAAGACGCTGATCTGAGGTCTGATGGGGCACAAGACGCTGATCTGAGGTCTGATGGGGTACAAGATGTTGATCTGAGGTCTGATGGGGCACAAGACGCTGACCTGAGGTCTGATGGGGGCACATTGTGTTGATCTGAGGTCTGATGGGGCACAAAACGCTAATCTGAGGTCTGATGGGGGCACATTGTGTTGATCTGAGGTTTGATGGGGGCACAAGACGCTGATCTGAGATCTGATGGGGGCACAAGATGCTGATCGGAGGTCTGATGGGGGCACAAGACGCTGATCTGAGGTCTGAAGGGTGACACAAGATGTTGATCTGAGGTCTGTTGGGGGCACATTGTGTTGATCTGAGGTCTGATGGGGGCACAAGATGCTGATCTGAGGTCTGATGGGGGCACAAGACGCTGATCTGTGGTAGTACCACATTATCAGTACTAGTGTTATCTGTGATTTTACACAGGACTGCAGGTAACACTACTACATTTTCTATACTCAGATAGCCATCACTGTGTTACCTCTACAGTTACAAAGGACTGCCGGGGACATCTACTATATTAACTATACACAGATAGTTATCACTCTGTAAGGGGGCCCTCTGAGACTTTATCGCCCAAGGGCCCACCTGAACCTGGAGCCGGCCATGGGCTGACGTCACACATGCGCAGAAGGACTCAGAGGGTGGTAGGGGAAAGTTAGCGGCTGCACTGTAAGTAAGTGCCCCCAAACAACGTGATGACCAAGGGGGGGGGGGGTTTAATTGGGAGCGGGACTATATACTTAAGGCCCCATCCATATACTTAAGGCCCTATCCTTATTTTATATACTTAAGGCCCCATCCTTATTTATATACTTAGGCCTTTGTGGGAGCACAGCGTCAGAATGGAAGTGAGTATGAAGATAAAACTTACATATTCGGATTCAGCATCACTTACACTATACACCTCTTACTCTAGTTCAGGGGGTGTTTCGGAGATGACAGGTTCCCTTTAAGGCCCCATCCTGCATAGGATAATAGAGATGGCAGTCATGGCACACATAACTCACACATGATTAAACACCAGTGAGGGGTTTAGTGATGTGAGCTATGTGTGTGCCATCTCCATTATCCCATACAGGAAAATATAGTGACAGTATTAAAAGTCAGACTGTTTAGAGCTATAAATACAGTGCAGAGATATATAGAGAATAGAGTGATATAGGACAATATAGAAAGCTATAAATACAGTGCAGAGATATATAGTGTGATATAGGACAGTATAGAGAGCTATAAATACAGTGCAGAGATATATATAGTGTGATATAGGACAGTATAGAGAGCTATAAATACAGTGTAGATTATATATATATATATATATATACTACACTGTATTTATAGCTCTCTATACAGTCCTATATCACTCTATATATCTCTACACTCTATTTATAGCTCTATACTGTAGGATGTTAGTACTGTCACTATATTTTTCTGTATGGGATAATGGAGATGGGATGGCACACATACTTCTTTAAGTAAATATATATATAAATGGGGGGGGCGCCAAGAGAAAGTTTCGCACAGGGCGCCATCTACCCTAAGGCTGGCCCTGTCTGATTTTTTTATATTAATATATATAACCCCTTAACGAATTTTCAAAACTGTCAATGTTTGAGTCCAAGACACAGATGCAACATCACATTGTGAACACTAAGGGCTCATGCACACGAATGTGCTGTGTTTTGCGGTCTGCAAAACTCGGATGCTGCCCGTGTGCGTTCTACAATTTGCAAAATGGACAAGAATAGGACAAGATCCAAAAATTTTGCGGGTCCACAGAATGGAGCAATGGATGCGGACAGGACACGGAGTGCTGTCCACATCTTTTGCGTCCCCATTGAAGTGAATGGGTCCGCATCTAAGCCGCAAGGCTGAATGAATTTGGTCCCTTTTTTCCGCTCCTCAAAAAAATCCATATAGAGGACACTAAAAACATCACAAATCTTTACTATGAGGAATCTTATATCTGAATCTAAGGGCTTATGCACACAAAACGTATTTGTCTTCTGTGTCTGTTTCGGGGGTTTTTTTGCGCCCCGTATGCGGAACCATTCCCTTCAATGGGTCTGCACAAAAACGGAAATGGCTCCATGTGCATTCTGTTTCTGTATTGTATTTTGCATGGCCAAAAAAAGACAGAACATGACGTATTCTTGTCCATTTTGTGGACAAGGATAGTCATTGTTACAATGGATCCACAAAAAAAAAATGGATGCAATATGGATGTCACACGGACATCATCCGTATTTTCTGCAATACATATGGTTGTGTGCATGAGCTCTAAGGTAGAGTCCTATGTTGGGAAACGAATAACCTGTGACTGCTACATGTAGTGCCATATGGTGCTCTGTACAGAGCTGCGCCTAGAAGTGTAACTCTCCTACAGAAGCACTATATGACCACATATTGAATTAATACTTGTCGCCAATTAATACTTTCTGTACTTCTCCATATGAAATGAAAGGCGTGAGGAGATACGGTTTTCCAATCACAAATTACTCAGCACCTAGTCAAAGGTAATGTTACACATACAAATTCTAAAAATATAGAAATATAAAAAGAAACTCATTCTCTCAAAACTATATCTAGCTTTGCAGATCAAATGAAAGATATTTGTTGTCAAACTGAACATGGTGCGTACTGGAGCATTAACCGAGAAGCTGGCGCCATCTAGTGGTGCTGCAAGTTATGACGTGCTAATGAAAGCACTGAAAAAGCAGCATACTAAGAGGATGTAAAAGCAAAAATTGTGAGGAAAGAGTGCTACGACAGACTGTATTATGCACAGTAACATAATATGGGATTCAAGGATAGCATAATCCCAGATGAACAAATATCCTGAATCCTCTTCAGCGAGTACGGCCAATGAAGAGCAATGCAATTAATATTCATTTAAAGTGACAGATTTTAATCCCATGTTGAAGCTTATATTAGCATAATACGGTCAATTAGTGACTATCAGGGGAATTTATCATTGTAGGCTTATTTGAGGTTAGTCTTTAGATGAAGATTTTTATGAAACTGGCGCAAAGTAATAATAAATTTGGTGCAATTGCAACGTGGTTGAGTCTATTTCAATAAAACTACGCCTGGGGTGGAGTTGTAACTTCTTTAAAAGTCACACTTCAAAATTTGCGTTACAAAAGTGATCTACTCTGAAATTCTGACCACATTTTCACTGAAATCTGTATGTGGTGCTCAAAAAGTTCCACAGTTTTTGGGGGCAAGTGACTTTTGTAGATGTACAGCGGATTTACAGGATCATTCTATGTGTTTTACACTGTCTCTTCATTGTGCACTTTCTTGGATTTTGCACCCTGTCCCTGCACTCTAGTATAATATAATACATAACTTTAAATATGCACATAAAACACTTGTGTATCATTTGACAGGCACCTACCTATTCATATATCTCTCATTCACAACCTAGCAGAGCAGGCAATTGATTTTACTGTGTAAAATGAGCCCACAAGTCGCCATGAACCCGATCTGAACCGCATCGCAGCCTCGCCGCACCTGCTCTACATAAACACGGAGCCTCAAATCTGCTCACGCCCCAAGGCAATTGTAAATTCTTCTTAATTCCCGCCCCTGACCTCTGCACATTGCTATATATTAAAGGACTATGACAACATCTATGACTCAACTTGCCTATAGAAGAAAACATATCTCCTTGGAGCCATTACTTGGGCTAAATATGGAGGGGGAATTGTAAAACTTTCCTTCACAGACCATCACAGCAAGTGTATTCATGTTGGAAGGGTCTGTCCACAGCAAACTTGGTGTCACGCTGCCGAGACCCCCAATGATCACATGTAATTTGTTGGGAAACCAAGCAGCAAGTGTTTAGTTGGGGGTCATTTACACAAACCGGCTTTTTACAATGGTTTTTGTTTCCCCTTTACACTGGTGGTGGATGCACATGATGCGGACGCGGACCTTATCATAAATTAGGCACACCTCTGGCTGTCCGTATGCCAGGCGTAAAGACTACTCCAGCCCCTGGCTAGTTTTTCACCAACATTTGCATGCATTTCCAGGCGTAAATGCTGGTAAATTTCTACTGGGCGCTCCGTGAGTGCAGCGGCCTCTTCCTAGACCATGGGACGTATCTATTCATTGGTCACACGGCCTAGTTGCAGCTCAGCCCCTCTGTAGTAAAGGGCTAAGCTGCAATACCAAGCATAGCCAGTATACAATGTACGGCGCTGTGCTTGAAAAGCTGCAGGCCGCCCGCTGCTCACCAGAGCTCTGGGGAGAGCTGCAGCTCCCTGGAACAGCTGATCTGCTGCGGTGGCGGGACTCAGACCATGTGATAATGATGACCTATCCTGAAGATATGGTCATCATTATCAATTCCTGGATAACCCCTTTAATGTGGTGTCTAGGTAATGCACACATGTGCCAGGTTCTCTAGATCAGAAGTCAGCAACCTACAACTCCCTGCATGCTCCATTCACTTCTATGGTGACAGCCGAGCAAATAAGCATGCTGGGAGTAGTAGTTTCACAACCGCTGAAGTCCTGGAAGTTGCTGATCCCTACTCTAGAGCAAGAGATACTATCTTCTCAGCTGATCGATGCCGGGTCTTGACATTACTTTATTACTCCTGCTAGAAGGTGAATGAATGAAAGAAACACAGAGCAAGCAGACTGTCAGACTGTGGAGGGACACACCCCAACTGGTAACTTCATTGCAAACTGTTAACCCTTCCTAACTTCTAGCACAGGGATCTGCAACCTTCGACTCCAGCTGCTGTTAAACTACAACTCTCAGCACGCACATTTTCTTGGCTGTTCTTCTAACTCCCATAGAAGGGAAAGGAGGATTCTGGGAATTCTAGTTTCAGAACAGCTGGAGTGCCGGAGGTTGCTGATCCCTGTTCTAGCAGGAATAATAAAGGAACGGCACACCATAGAGACATAGGAATAGATGCTCCAGAATTATTATTACATGGGGAATGCAAGAAGTTACTAAAACAGACATGTCAGGAGAGGTCAGAGATCCTCTTCAAGCTGCTCCCAGGCACTTCTGAGCAGCTTATCTCCACAAGAACAAAAGAATCAGGCATGCTGCAATTCAGCACACTTGACCCTTTCCCCCCCAACATCTGCCGTTGAGGGTGAGTGAGGAAGCCCACATACATATTAGACGCCCAGCTGGTCCTGCCCATATTAATCTAATGTGTACGGTAAGGTCTGGGTTCCAAATTTCTGCAAAAAACAATGGCGAACAGGTTTTTATTGCAGATGTAGCTGAGAACATACAACCTATCGTCACCAAGCATATCCGGTGATTTGGTAGAGAAGGGTATTCGATACGTCTGCTGTATGCACCCGTATTCAGACAAAGACGAATGTCTTTATAAACAGCAGACAAAGTATCATCCATTACACTGATGAAGGCCAGATGGTTCCCGTCACCAGGCACAGGGTTACTGATTGTATAACTTAATTTTACACGGAGATCTGAAGTCATCTGGCCGCCATAATGAAAAAGAATCAAGCGCTGCTCGTTCACTTTCCAGCCACTCCGAGTAACTACTCTGTAGGGAGCAGGACCCTGGTCTTCAAAAGGCTGTGAGACGTTCACGAGACTCGCTTGGGGATGGAGATGAACATTAAGTAATACTCCCAAGAAACATCTGTTATTTATAACACAGCCTAATAGTCTGCAGACCCCGGGCCTTCATTTATTACATGCAAGCGTCAGCAGGAAAGCAAAATAATTAAGTAGGAAAATAAGCGAGAAACAAACACGTTCCAGCCTACCCTGGTGTCTGCGCACAGCTAGACCAGAAAATGGTCCCCAGAACCACTTACAGGGCCATTAACATCTTAGTGTAAAAATAATAAAATCAGTTACCCATGAGCAGGCCAAGAGGTAAAATAGTCTGAGAATACTATGGGTTCATTTGTTATGACCCCTTAAAGGGGTTATCCAACCACTGAAATGCTCCCCGTATGTCCAGGCCCCTCACACACAATGTACTTACCTGGCTCCCCAGCACCCACGTAGTTTCTGATGCCAGCATGGTCGCTGTGTCTCCCCGCCGTGCAGATGAAAATATCCGGTGTCTGGGGGGCAGCCAATAGCAAGCGGCGACGGGAACGAGCCTCCCTAGCATTGTGGGCAACGCTAGGGAGGCTAGTTCCCGTCACCGCCTGCTATTGGCTGCCCCTCCGACACAGGATATTTTCATCCGCATGGCGGGGAGATGCTGTGGCAGCCATGCCGGCATCAACAGCGGCATGGGTGCCAGGGGGCAAGGTGAGTACATTGAGTGTGAGGGGTGCAGGCATATAGGTGGGCATTTCATGGGTTGGATAACCCCTTTAAGTTTATATTACACATTCAGATAAATCGCTAACAAGTGTTTGTGGTAATGATAGTTAGTGATGATCTGGCGGTGTAATACTGCCGCCGATTACCCAATAAACGAGCTCGTTCATCGGGTAACTGAAATCTTTCAACAGGTTTAAAATTATCGTTTGCCAGAGGCAGATTGTGGTGTCTTATCACGATCTGCTGCCGGCAAACAATAATTCAGTGTGGGGACGAGAGATAGCATTAGCGATCACTCCTACCTATACTGTGGAGGAGATCGCTGCATTTAATAGCAGGAACGCTTCCCTCCCGACAATCGCCTGTGTGATCTGCCAGTGTAATATCGGCTTTCGTTTTCAATGTGTTGAACAGACCTTATATACACACAGCGCTTGTCTTCCATGTGGTTGACGGCCGCATGATTTTACCCATGTAGTTGCTGCACAACAGAACGCTATGTCTGTCGGCACCCTAACACCTTATGCACACGACCACATCTATTTTGCAGTCCGCGAATCACGGATAATAAGTCCGCAAAACACGGATACCTGCCCGAGTGCACGCTGCCATTACCTTTTTTAACTCCTGCAGAAAAGTCCTATCCACAAAATAGACAAAAATAGGACATGTTCCATCTTTTTTTCACGGTTTCGGAATGGACATATGGATGCGGACAGTACACGTTGTGCTGTCCTCATCTTTTGCAGCCTCATAGAAATGAATGGGTCTGCATCCAACCTGCAAAAAAATGCAGATCAGATGCGGACCGAGCATACAGTCATGTGCATAAGACCTCCGAAAAGACTTTATCCATTAGAAGACATAAAGCAGATCTGTCATCAGGCTGTGCTGCCCTATACAACTGCAGTACAGTATGAGGTACAAGCCCTACCTCCTATTGGCCAAAATGGCAAAAAATATTGAATGGGAGTTGAGCAGCAGTCACCTAGCAAAGCCAAAACACTGTGTACTGATCCGTCTGCCTCCAGCTCCATACACTGTATAGTCCCCGGCACTGTGGAAGCCCAAAATAGCTCATCATGAGGGGGCCAGGTGACAGACCCCCACTGATCGGAAATGGATGACCACTTCGAAGGATAGGTCATCGATATCTGTAGCCTAGACAAACCCTAATAAATAGATAAGGACCAAAAAGGGCATAAACTACTTTGGACTGTGATGCGGACCAAACACGTCCATTATAGACTATGGGTCCGTGAGAAAAAAAACACGGACGTAACACGGATGGTATCCTTGTTGCGCCCGTGTTTGGTCTGTTCTTCACTGACCACTGATAAGAGATGCTTTGGGAATTAACTTTCAGCTGAGCAGTGTCCAGGAAATATGGGTGACACACGCAGATCAAAAAATGGACCAAACACGGACATCTTCACAGATGAAACATGGACTGATTTATTTTTTTTTACAGACATCAAATGGACATGGAAATGAACGAGGCCTAATCCATTAAAGTGAAGAGGGACTGCACAACCCCTTTTCTCATTGTGGAAGACCCAGCTGCTTGTCTATCCATTAAAAAGACAGCCCACTGATATTAACAAGACTAGTGTAATGCTCCATTCTTCCTGTGGGGGCGCTGCAGAACAGCATGATTGCTGCCAGGTTTCACAACAGATTACAGCTTTATCACTGCAGGTCTCAAAAAAGGGATTTCAAAACTGAACAACCCCTTTAAAAAAAACATTTACACCCAAAATAAAAAAAAAAATAAAATCATATAGTAGAAAATTAAGAAGTTAATAGCCAGTTTGTTTTACTTTATAACGATTTATACATTTTTTGCTTTTGGTATAGTGGTCAATTCTGCAAAACTGACAACAGGAAGTGCAGCCATATTGGTTGGGCACATTTGAAAAACATTTTAGAAATCTGACAACAGGAAATGCAGCCATATTGTTTGGGCCCATTTGAAAAAGTTTTTAGAAATCCCACATAGTAAATGAGAGAAAAACTCTCATACGCCAACAGAGTTTTACTCTCAAGTCTCAATTCATAAGATCAAGTGACTAAATTAACAGACGTTGACCCTTCCCGTAATCTCACTGAGGACATTCAATCTGAGTAGCCGACTTCTTGGAAGCCAGAAATAAAATCCTTCCAATCTACTCGAAATGTTGGAGGGGGAAAAAAAGTGCCTGTGTTTTCAAATAGGAACCAGACTTAAGGAGAGGCTGCGGAGGAGGGGGAAGTAATTGAACCCTCGAGTGCCTCCCCTTCCTGCAAGTATCCAGATGTTTCTTCTACAATCTTTGCAAAATTCTTTCCATTGAATTATTCTCTTAAACCGGGACTCTTAATTAAATGTGGCTGAGTCGAGTAAATCTCTCCTCTATCAAAATATGACAACTACAAAGTGTTAAGAACAATCCGACAAGACAGGAAGGATAAGGAGAAGCCAAAACCAGGCATCTGGGCAGGTCAATGGAAGGTCTTCTCCATGGTCTGGCTTATAGAAGCTAAGAAGTTTAGCATACTGTCTGAGTAACCAACTTTCTTGAATTTCGCAGTGTAATACTTCTATATAAGTGATGCACATCAAGGGTTGGGGTCCTTTCACAAAGGCCAACAGCAGCTCGGAACGAGCACCAATCTACGATATAGGAATCAGGGCTCATTTAAAGGGCATAGGTCACTTTGGACGAGCCCTATCACCTACTGTAATGAATGAGTGGTCCACTGTGTGTCCATAAAGCAGCACGTAATGGAGAGGACGAAGAAGACTTCTCTATGCATGTAGGTACACAGAACGAGAATGGGGTTGAGTATAAAGATAACAATTAGTGATCAGAGCTCAATGTTTTGTAGACTATTCACCAGGGGTGGACTGGGAACTTAAAGTGGCCCTGGAAAAAATACTAAAAGTGGCCTCGTTTTCTGGCCTCGGGTCCAAATTGATGGAAAGCAGGGCCAGCAATACCATATTGTGGCACATTATACCACCCCAACAGAGCCAAATACCACAGTCCATCACAAAATACTGCCAGCAGCACCAAATACATCCCCAAAAACTTCCACTGGCCAGCGGTGAGGAGGGCTCAGGCAGCCCCCAGGGCATTGGCCCACCAGGAAATTTCCCTGTAAGGTCTATGGCCAATCCGCCCCTGCTATTCACCCATTACAGTGTGTTACATGGCTGGTCAAGGTGACAGATGCCCTTTAACACGGGCCAATCCAAACCGTATGGGGATTCATGTCCCAAACTGTGTGAATGTTGTCAGCACCACATCCCATTTGAAAGGACCTTCACACTGGGTGCACCAGAGAACCTAGGTTTCCATATACCATGGCCCAGCCAAAAAAGCAGTCTTCCTGGTCCAGCAGAGATCAAACCTATATAAAGCTGAAAAACACAGTAAACTGCTCGCTGGTTTATCACAATCACGACCTTTGTGCTTATAGTCGACGTGGATAGGCACCATTTTTGTAAAGTGGAAAGGTAGGCCCTTGAGGCCACTAGGCGTACTTGTATGACACCAGGAATATTATAGTTTAACAAGAAGAATACGCCAAGTAGTCATTACCTAATTATTTCTAAATTAATTACAGACAATTAAATTTTAAAAAAAAATCCTGAACCATGATGATTTGCAACGGGTACAGCATTATAACTTTTTTAAAAAATAAATAAATTATATATATATATATATATATATATATATATATACACACACACACACACAGTCATGGCCAAAAGTTTTGAGAATGACACAAATATTATATTTTCACATGATCTGCTGCCCTCTGGTTTTTATGTGTGTTTGTCAGATGTTTTTATCACATACAGAAATATAATTGCAATCATATTATGAGTAACAAAAGCTTATATTGACAGTTAGAATGAGTTAATGCAGCAAGTCAATATTTGCAGTGTTGACCGCTTCTTCTTCAGGACCTCTGCAATTCTCCCTGGCATGCTCTCAATCAACTTCTGGACCAAATCCTCACTGATAGCAGTCCATTCTTGCACAATCAATGCTTGCATTTTGTCAGAATTTGTAGGTTTTTGTTTGTCCACCCGTCTCTTGATGGTTGACCACAAGTTCTCAATGGGATTAAGATCTGGGGAGTTTCCAGGCCATGGACCCAAAATCTCTATGTTTTGTTCCCTGAGCCATTTAGTTATCACCTTTGCTTTATGGCAAGGTGCTCCATCATGCTGGAAAAGGCATTGTTGATCGCCAAACTGCTCTTGGACGGTTGGGAGAAGTTGCTCTCGGAGGACATTCTGGTACCATTCTTTATTCATGGCTGTGTTTTTAGGCAAGACTGTGAGAGAGCCGATTCCCTTGGCTGAGAAGCAACCCCACACATGAATAGTTTCAGGATGCTTTACAGTTGCCATGAGACAAGACTGGTGGTAGCGCTCACCTCGTCTTCTCCGAATAAGCTGTTTTCCAGATGTCCCAAACAATCGAAAAGGGGATTCATCAGAGAAAATGACTTTACCCCAGTCCTCAGCAGTCCACTCCCTGTACCTTTTGCAGAATATCAGTCTGTCCCTGATGTTTTTTCTGGAGAGAAGTGGATTCTTTGCTGCCCTCCTTGAGACCAGGCCTTGCTCCAAGAGTCTCCGCCTCACAGTGCGTGCAGATGCACTCACACCTGCCTGCTGCCATTCCTGAGCAAGCTCTGCACTGCTGGTAGCCCGATCCCGCAGCTGAAACACTTTTAAGAGATGGTCCTGGCGCTTGCTGGTCTTTCTTGGGCGCCCTGGAGCCTTTTTGGCAACAATGGAACCTCTCTCCTTGAAGTTCTTGATGATGCAATAGATTGTTGACTGAGGTGCAATCTTTCTAGCTGCGATACTCTTCCCTGTTAGGCCATTTTTGTGCAGTGCAATGATGACTGCACGTGTTTCTTTAGAGATAACCATGGTTAACAGAAGAGAAACAATGATGCCAAGCACCAGCCTCCTTTTAAAGTGTCCAGTGGTGTCATTCTTACTTAATCATGACAGATTGATCTCCAGCCCTGTCCTCATCAACACCCACACCTGTGTTAATGGAGCAATCACTGAAACGATGTTAGCTGGTCCTTTTAAGGCAGGGCTGCAATGATGTTGAAATGTGTTTTGGGGGATAAAGTTTGCAACTTTAGGCACTTTTAACTTTGCAAGTAATTGCTGTTAAGCTGATCACTCTTTATAACATTCTGGAGTATATGCAAATTGCCATTATAAAAACTGAAGCAGTAGACTTTGTAAAAATTAATATTTGTATCATTCTCAAAACTTTTGGCCATGACTGTATATTAAAGAAAAGATAAATGAACAATTTTTGGAGGAGTTACCATTGAAAGGCTGAAGAGAGATGGTAGACGGCACGTGCACACTGCACACGCCGTCTCCTCATACAGCTGATTGGCGGGGGTGCTGGGTTTCGGACCCCTGCCGATCTGATATTGATGACCTATCCTGAGGACAGGTCATCAATATTAAAAGTCCGGAGAACCCCTTTAAATATAGCAAGGTGGTAGGCCTCGTTCACATCTCCATTAGGGCTCATGCACACAGCGAGTCCGCAATAAACGGGCACCGGCCGCGTGCAACCCGTATCACAGATGCGAACCCATTCACTTAAACAGGTCCGCAATCCGGGAGGTGTGGTGCGGAACGGAGGCACAGATCGGAAGCACTACAGAGTGCGTCTGTGGGTTTTCTGTCCAAGCATCCACACCGCAAAAAGTAGTGAATGGGTCTGGGATCTGCATGCGGCGGCCCCGCAGTCAGGCCTGGCCGGAACATGGTCGTTTGCATGAGGCCTTCAGGAGATCCGGCTGCCTGATCTGACGCAAATGCCGGCTGTCAGACTGACAAAAAAAAACCTGCCGAAACCTGCCATTTATGGCGAAAAGCAGCCAAATCACCACCCGACCTTATTACAGCCAATGAGGATCCGGCGGTGAAGTAAAGAATCTAACAACGCCAGATCCTGCAAGGTCTACATAACGGAGACGTGAAGATAGAAACAGAAACATGACATGAAGTTAATAGGAGTTCTCAGCCACTGATAACCCCTACTTTGTTAGAGGGGTCCCTAGGTAATAAGCGGATCACAAAGTTTCCCCCTGTTGGAACACCCCCAGTAATAACCTGGGGAAACCTGGTAGCAAGTAATGATTCCCTATAGCGCCACCACAGGGGAAAATGAGCATTACACAGTGTACTTTCAGTTTAGTGGGTTGCCTGTGTAATGGAGGAAAGGATAGGTCTTACATAGCAGTAGATGCTCTAATAGGGTAGATGGAAATGGGTTTTCCAAACTGGACAGTCCTATTAAACTGCAATACACAGCTCTGTACAAACCGCTGTCTACCTGAAGGTCACGACCACTCCTTAATTACAGCGTATAACTGGTTCCATATGTTCTTCCTTCTCCGTAATATGTTATTTCTTCGCTCAGTTCTATGTGAAATCCAGCTTTAATTACAGCTTGGCCATTTCAATGCACATTCACAACACTCTGAATAACATCCGCCCCTCCCTCCTCACTTCTTATATAATATTCCTTGTGCCTAGAGCCATAACATTGTGGTCAAGCAATTTCCAGCGCTGTAATATTCTGTGAGCCGAGTGTGTTTAAATGAGGATTATAATATGTTGTATGAAAATACCATCATCGGAGCTCAGAAATACAACATTCACTTCCCAGTTCCACAATGAGAAATGCTCGATTTCTGAAGTTTTGCGAAGCTTCTACTAAGGGTCCTATTACACTGGCCGACAATATAGCATGTCGATCAGTGCTCATTAAGTCCCATTTATAAGTGGTAATTGTCTTTAGTTTGTAGACGAATGACCGTTACAGGGGTTGTCTCATCTCAGACAATGGGGGCATATCGCTAGGATATGCCCCATTGTATTATAAGTGCTAGTCCCGCCGCTGGGACCCGAACCTATACGGAGAATGGAGCCCCGCAAAGTGGTGGCTGGAAGACTCCGGTCCGGCCACCACCAAGCGTTCCCCCATAGAAATGAATGGGAGCGCACCGCGCATGACCGGCCACCACTCCCATTCACTTCTATGGGCCTGATGTAAATAGCCAAGCCAGCACTCGCCTATTTTCAGCGGCCCCATATAAAATTTTTCTCTGGTGCACTGCATCAACGCATGCTGTGTTCAGTGCCCTGTTGTCCACGCCATTAACCCTGAAGCTTCCTAGATACCGCGTTCAATAGCAACCACAGCAACGAGGCAGTTAAACAAGGATTTCCTTTCACTTTCTGCCCCCTGCAAATGCACTTCCATTGCTAACATAGGCCCCCCAGGCCTGCCATGACTGTACGTCTATTAGACTATGCCACAAACACAGCCTAAGGGCTCATGCGCATGAACATATTTTCTTTCCGTTCCATATTCCGTATGCATTCTGTTTCCGTATGTCCTTTCCACAAAGAGATAGAACGTGTCCTATTATTGTCTGCATTATGGACAAGGATAAGACTGTTCTATTAGGGGCCAGCTGTTCTGTTCTGCATACGGAATGCATATGGACGTCATCTGTAATTTTTGCGGATCCATGTTTTGCGGACCGCAAAATGCATACGGTCGTATGCATGAGCCCTAATGGACAGCCTTCCACTGTTACAGTGATAGGCTATAATGGACTGGTATAAAAGGTATACCCGTGCATTATGAAAGTGGTGTCCCAATAGGGACCTAAAAAAATAATGAAAGGAAGGTTAATAAATTTTTATATTAAAAAAAAAATGCATGAATAAAACCATTTTTCCATTAAAAAAGTGGTTTTATTTTGAAAAAGTGGTTAAAAAAACAACACATGCACACATCTATGGAATCACTGTGTTCTCCACAAACCCTAGAATAAAGACATTATTTAAACCACCCCATGAACAACATAAAAATGCAAAAAAAATAGGCTACTTTCACACTAGCGTTAATATTTTCCGGTATTGAGATCCGTCATAGGGGCTCAATACCTGAAAAAAACGCTTCAGTTTTGTCCTCATTCATTGTCAATGGGGACAAAATGTAACTGAACAGAACAGAGAGCTCCAAAATGTATTCCATTCCGTTCTCATACCGGAGAGCAGCATGATGTGGTTTTCTTTCCGTCCTGGGATCCGTTTTCTCTGACACAATAGAAAACAGATCCGTCCCCCATTGACTTTCAATGGAGTTCATGACGGGTCCGTCTTGGCTATGTTAAAGATAATACAACTGGATCCGTTCATAACAGATACAGATGGTTGTATTATCAGTAATGGAAGTGGTTTTGCTGGATCCGGCAGGGTCGTGTGAAAGTAACCTAACAGAATTGGGTTTTTTTGCTATCCCACCCCCAATAAATAAATGTTAATCAAATAACTCCCATGTACCCCATAATGGTACCAATTAAAGCTACATCTCGTCCTGTAAAAACAACAAGCCCATATAGGCCTACGTTGGTGAAAAAATAAATAAATACAGCAACATAAAAAAACTATTGCTTTTGCATGAAATGTGCTATTATTGTGCAAAAAATAAGT
Source organism: Rhinella marina (assembly GCA_900303285.1). Lineage (NCBI taxonomy): Eukaryota > Metazoa > Chordata > Amphibia > Anura > Bufonidae > Rhinella > Rhinella marina. The sequence goes on along the minus strand of ONZH01006129.1, from coordinate 38,170 downwards.
AAATAAAAATATAAAAATATTCATATTGTATTGACACACACAATATATTAACATGAATATAAAAAAGTTATCACCCGAAAAAAAATAACCAAGACAAATCTATAATAGTCCTTAAATTAAAAATAATAAAGAATCACCCAATACTACAGCTTGCCTCTGGGGCATTATCTGGGGTTTTGTCCCATTGCAGCCAGTATCACTTTTGAAGGCGGGTTATTTAGGGCCGTGAGAAATGTCACTTGGTACAAGGCAGTGTCTGACATACTCCATGCCTTGGAAAGGACAATCACACAGCCAGAAAACATACAAGTATTGCATAGACTGGATTCCGCCTATTTGCAATGTAGTGGTTCAGAAAATGTAGGCGTACCGAGATTTCAAGTTGCTTTGATTTTTTTAATGGACTACAGTACATAAAAGTGATAACTATATATTTAGCTACACAAGATTATGTAATAATTGTAAAAATGGGCCACTAGATAATATTGTGTTTAATAATATGCAGTATCCTGCATTACATATGGAAGTGAAAAAGGATTCATCTAAAGAGCCCAATGTGGGGCTGTATCGAGCCTGATTGGGGCAGACTGGGAACTTAAAGGGGTATTCTCATCTTAGACAATGGGGGCATATCGCTAGGATATGCCCCCATTGTCTTATAGGTGCGGGTCCCACCGCTGGGACCCGCACCTATATCCAGAACGGAGCAGGGAGCGCTGCGCCTGGAGGACCCCAGGTTTCCGGGGGTCCGGCCACCACCAGGCACAGCTCCCCGCGCCGCTCATAGAAATGAATGGGAGCCGGGCCGTGCATGCGCGGTGCGCTCCCATTCATTTCTATGGAGCCGACGGAAGTAGCCGAGCCAGCGCTCGGCTATTTTCGGCGGCCCCATAGAAATGAATGGAGGGCGGCTGCGCATGCGCAGTGCGCCCTCATTCAGTTCGGGGGCTCCGTTCTGAAAATAGGTGCGGGTCCCAGCAGTGGGACCCGCACCTATAAGACAATGGGGGCATATCCTAGCGATATGCCCCCATTGTCTAAAATGAGAATAACCCTTTAAAGAGGCCCTAGAAAATATACTAAAAGTGGCCCCGTTTTGTAGTCAAATTGATAGAAGGCAGGGCCAGCCAAAATAAGTAGGCAGGGCCAGCAATACCATATCATGGCACATTATACCACCCCAACAGAGCCAAATACCACAGTCCACCACTAAATACATCCCCAAAAAATCCAATTGGCAACCCGTGAGCTCAGGTGGCCCCCTGGGCATTGGCCCACCGGGAAATTTTCCTGTAAGATCTATAGCTAATCCGCCCCTGTAGACATCCTTTACAAGGAGTTGTAATATGAACACGAATAGTGCACACTGTGTTGGTCCGTGCCAAAAAAACAGCCGTGTGAATTGAACCACAGGGGATAACCTACAAATTATTTATTTACTCGCTGGAGGACTTCCTTTCCTTTCTGTGGGTGGGCAGCAGCTCACATGAGACAATAAAGCACCTGCATCTTCCAGAATTGTCTCTTATTAACCACTTGCCTCTAGGAGCAACGGGGGCGTTGCCGTTACACCTAGAGGCTCAGCTATCTGCAACTGCCACGCCCTCTGCACTTTGATTGTCAGGACCAGGTTTGATGATGCTTTCACTGCCAGGCCCTGTAAATCAAAGTGCAGGGGGTGCTGCAGTTGCAGAGAAGAGCCTCTACGTGTAACGGCAACGCCCCTTAAAACTTCATTTTTTTCAGCAATAGGGCAACATATGACCAACCCGGATGCCTTCAGCTGCCAAGCGCACATAGAACAGGTCCAGAACAGGCCCAGAACAGGTCCAGAACAGGCCCTTTAAATGGGTATGTTAGGACCAAACTCCAAATGTATGTGAGCCCTCGAGTGACAATGTCATCATAGGAATCCTGTCTACATTACACTTGATAAGCTTAGAGAATGTTTTTTTTCAGATCATCATTGGCCCATCAAGACCACTGGGCCTTGGCATCTGCCCAGGTTTGCTTGACAACAGCCCAGATCAGATATCTAAACCATGGATATGGGATGGAATAAATCAATATCTTCGGTTATACAGCCCAGTAACACGCAGCACACATCCGGGACTGAGAAAATCCTGGATTCTAGAGAACCGGTAGACCCCATCCAATTCACAAATGGATTTATGTGCTGCAAACCCATCAACTAACTAAGTGCAGACAGAATAAGGGTCCTGGAGGCCACATTCCCACGGAGAGAACATTCTGTACATGAATGTGCTTTACTGTAAAGCTCTATCAATAGATCACCTTTCGCCATGAGGTGTCATGGTTTGAGAACGCACACACTGGAAGCCACACACCGTTGTTTGCTCTCGCTAAAGTTTGTTTGACCTAGAACATAAGCCATAAAGTCTTTGTAGCCTAGTGAGAAAAGCAAAAAGGTCCATCTTTCCACCTTTTCCCAGCCGGTCGGATTTACAGACTACGGTACTGGCTTCACGAGGATTCCAGAGCGCTGAGGCAATGTTTAATAAAAGGAATAGAAAAACACCCCGGAGGAATGTACAGAGAATGCTGTGTGTAAACGGAGGCGGCTTAGGGTATGTGATATACTGGACGCACTATGGCTCCCGAGCAGGCAGCACATTTCCCTTACTTGGTCATGAATGAGGCCTTTTAGCTCTCAATCAGTCTTCACAACATTAAACAGTTTCCCATACATAATTTCTAGTAAACCAGGATTTAAATACAGGCCTCCATGCTCCAGCATAGCCAACATGTTATTTTCCAGGGCTGTAGAGCATACATACCGTTTTTATTTCCAAAACCTGCGCCAATATTCCATCAGAGGCGTGGAACAAAATAACCCTGACAAGGGTGAACGAGGCTCTATGTTCCTGTATTTTTCTTCTACTATAGCAGGGATGGCCAACCTGTTGCAAAACTACAACTCCCAGCTTGCCCAGAATGCCTACAGCTATCAGTCTACAGCAGGGCATGGTGGGAGTTGTAGTTTTACAACAGCTGCAGAGCTGCAGGTTGGCCATCCTTCTACTATAGCTTAGGAATTAGACCTTGATTTTTGCTAAAGTACAGAAAAAAAAAAAAATCAATGAATGATCAGTAAAGATAACCGACAACCAAAATATCATTGTTTATCTCATGACAACGGTACTTGAAAAGGAGTGGGATATATTGGGAAGCGGCTGAACCATCTTGAAGCTGTTGGAAACGGTAAAAAATGGCAAGCGTAAGGATGGGCGACTATGACCAAGCGCAAAAGATCATCCCTTTATGATCAATTGGGAACCAAGCTCTAGAAATCTTTATCATAGATTAACATTCTGGGGTACACATGACTTACTGATTCATTTTTTGGGGGAAGGGAGGGATGGTAAAAAAAAAAAAAAAAGCAGCAACACCGCCACTGAGTTTGTAAGTTATGAATTTTGCGGCCTTCATTTTTTGGCACAAATAACATACTTTATCGTCTTGGTCAGTAAGATTACAGCGATACCAAACACATAGGTTTTTTTGTTTGTTTTTTTTGTACAGGTTACTACTTTTGCACAATAAAAATCATTTTAAAAAATTAAGAAAACGTTTTTGCTTCGCTACATCCCAATTTTATTTTTCATTCTATAGAGTGAAATGAGGGCTTGATTTTTGCTGGATTTTTACTTGTAGTTTTCATTGGTGTCATTTTGGGGTACATACCGGTAACTTTTTTTGACAAATTTTGGCCTTTTTTTATGGCAGGATAATTTACATGATAATTGTGTAGTGATGGTCATTACAGATGCGGCAATACCAAATATGTGGTGGGGATTTTATTTTTGCAATTTTTTTCCATTGCAAAAAAAAATTATATTTTTTAACTTTTTTTTCACCATTTACTAGTCCCACAAGGGGAATTAAACAGGCAGTCTTTTAAAACGCTTCTGATATTCTGTAATGCTTATCTGATCAGTTATTTCCATAAGTAAGGCTTCATTCACACGACCGTATGTGTTTTGCGGTCCGCAAATTGCGGATCCGCAAAAAAAAACGGATGACGTTCCGTATGGCATCCGTGTTTCCATTTTTTTTGCGGATCCATTGTAAGAATGCCTATCCTTGTCAGCAAAACGGACAAGAATAGGACATGTCAGCCAAACGGACAAGAATAGGACACAAAAAAACGGAACGGACACGGAAACAAAATACGGTCGTGTGAATGAAGCCTAAGGCTACGGCTTCATTCACACGACCGTATTTTGTTTCCGTGTCCGTTCGGTTTTTTTTTGCGGACCGTATGCGGAACCATTCATTTCAATGGGTCCGCAAAAAAAATGGAAGGTACTCCGTGTGTATTCCGTTTCCGTATGTCCGTATTTCCGTTCCGCAAAAAAGATAGAACATGTCCTATTCTTGTCCGTTTTGCTGACAAGGATAGGCATTGTTACAATGGATCCGCAAAAAAAACGGAAACACGGATGCCATACGGAACGTCATCCTTTTTTTTGCGGATCCGCAATTTGCGGACCGCAAAACACATACGGTCGTGTGAATGAAGCCTAACTGTGAGCTAAAACTAGGTGCAGGTCAAAAACACAGAACAAGTGCAGATCTTTCCATTACACCTGATCTCTGAGTAAGTTTCACTATTGGTTTTGACTCACAATAAATGATGGAAATAACTGACCAGATAACTGAAATGTGAACTGGGCCTTATGCAGTACAAAGTATTATACTGTCAGTGCTATACTGACAGTCACCAGAAGGCTGCGCCAGAGAGTCGCAGCCTGATGCGGATATACTTTATGCTGGCCTGGAGCCTTCATTATGTCCCAGGCTGCCATGCGAATACATCGGCACCCTGCAATCTCATTCACTGGGTGCCAATAGGAAAGAGAGGGAGCCCCCTGCCTCTAAAACAGATGACACGGTCACTATTGATTGCAGCATCTAAGGGGTTAAATGGCCAAGATTGGCACGTCTGCTTAGAATAGGCCACGTAAAAAGGTGGCGGCCGAGCCTAAGGCCCATTAGTGACCACCATAAAAAGGCTACATCCCTTCACTGTTTTTCCCTCCATAGCAGCCCTCCCGTCACCTCCTATAGTGCAAAACCAACACAGGTTAGTCTACTTTCATATCTGCGTTTTCCCTTTCCGCTATTGAGATCCACGGCTGCCCCCCTCCCCTGTCGTGTAATGTTTTCATGCAGCAGCGGCCGTGCTGGCATCAGAAGCGACACGGGTTCCGGCGAGCACAGTAAGTACAACCTCTATGAGGGGCCCAGACATATGGGGGGGAATTATAGATCTTGGATATACCCTTTAAATTAACAGGAGCCTTTATGGTGTCCCATTCTAAACTCATCAGCTGCATGGCTAGGGGCTGGATTTTATACACCTGTGGCAATAGGGCTGAACAAAACACTTGAATTCAATGATTAAGTCATGTGTTCCAATACTTTGTGTGTAAAATATATATATATATATATAAATATTAGCAGAAGGACCCGAGGCCACGCCCCCTGGCTCAGTGAAGACACGAAGGAGAAGCTGTCTGAGCGTGAGCTACTGAAAGGGTGGACATCCCTGCGTCCGTCCAGGCACTGTCCAGCTTTCAGACTCACTGTCCTCCGTCCAGCGCAGGGCCTGGATAGACACAGGGATGTCCTTTTAAACAGCTCACTCTCAGACAGCAGCACTGTGCAGTCTGATCATGAGCTGCAGGGAGAAAGTCACCCTCCCTCCCCTGCAGCTGACAGAAGTTGATTTTTACCTTTATTTTTTCAATCCCCGTCAGATGCTGAGTGGAAGGGGCGTGGCCTGACTGAGTCGGGGGCGTGACTTAGTGGGAACTGGGGGTGGGGCTTTTAAGTCTAAGTCTTTCTTTTGAGGGTGGCCTGAATTATAGGTCGATGCCATAGTAATTTAGGAGGAAACACAGTGGGTAGCAGTGGAAGAAAACATCTTTTATTACTACTGAGCGGTAAATATGTGAAATTTACATTGTATGAGGTAATGATTGATGATGAATGAGTCTAAAACATAAGTTATAGTTATGGTAACCAGAATACCCCTTTAACAGTGTCATCCACAGCGCTCTGCCCCTTTAAAGCAAACCTACAGAAGTGAACTGACTGGGTTGCTATGGAAACCTGGTGTGTGTGGAGACTAACTGCCTGTGAGCTTCTATTGGCTGATAAGGGTCATGTGACCAGGCTTCTATTGGCTAATGCATTCTTTGGGAATATCTCAGGAACGGTACGTCCTGGAGAGCTGAGACCCGTTCTAAAACCTTCCCGGACAACTGATGTACCTGTGTGCCAAGTTTCGTGATTGTACCTGCGACTTTGCAGATTATTTTAGCGGACATACATACACACATACATACACTCAGCTTTATATAATATATATATATATATATATATATATATATATATTTATATACATACNATATACACACACACACATACATACACAGCCAGGTCACATCTCTTCAGATTGTAAAGCTTGAGGGGCATCATCTGGCACTGGAACTCAACGACCCCAGAGATTCTAATTCTAGATGCATAAAGCAAACATAATGTGTGAATATATCTAATAATGCTCACCAGGGCAGTGTGTGTAACATATGTCTCTCCTTCGTCACGTGGCATTTTACAGAGCAGCAAGTCAGCAATGTCTGTTCTGCAGCCAATAAAGCAGCTCTCCCAAAACAACAGAGGCCATAATAACATGGGGATCAGTCACAGAGGGGAATCATCAAGGTTTATAACTTATCTGTATAAACAGGAATATTATAAATGTAATATCCAGGCTTACTACATCAATGTTCTATGGCTTTATGGGTTCACAGCTAAAACCTTCCTTGAACCAGAGTTTAGTAGTTATATAAAACTGCACTGTAACCTGCTACCACTGAAGAAGGTACAGTATGAGGAATAGGTATCTGCACAGGTCATCAATGTCAGCGAGATGGGGGTCCAACTCCCAGGATGCCTGCTAATCAGCTTCTGCAGGAGCTGCCGAGGCCAAACCAGACACCAGGACAATTCATTTGAAGGGGTATTCCCATCACAGACAATGGGGGCATATCACTAGGATATGCCCCCATTGTCTGATAGGTGCGGGTCACACCTCTGGGACCCGCACTTAGGCTTCATTCACACGTCCGTATGTGTTTTCCGTTCCATATATTGCGGATCCACAAAAAAAACGGATGGCGTTCCGTATGTCATCCGTGTTTGTTTTTTTTTTTTTGCGGATCCATTGTAAAAATGCCTATCCTTGTCAGCAAAACGGACAAGAATAGAACATGTTCTATCTCGCTTTGCGGAACGGAAATACGGACATACGGAAATGGAATGCATACGGAGTACCTTCCGGTTTTTTTACCCATTGAAATGAATGGTTCCGCATACGGTCCGCAAAAAAAAGGAACGGAAACAAAATACGGAAATGTGAATGAAACCTTACAATGAGAACAGAGCGGGGAAAGCTGTGGCGGACCCTGGGTTTCCCGTGGTCCGGCCACCACCAAGCGCTGCTCCCACATGAGTGAATGGGAGCGCACCGGCCCCCGCTCCCATTCATTTTTATGGGGAGGACGGAAATAGCCGAGCCAGCGCTCGGCTATCTTCAGCAGTCCCATAGAAATAAATAGAGGGCAGCTGCACATGCTCAGTGCACCCTTCACTACTTTCCCCGCTCCATTCTCCATGTAGGTGCAGGTCCCAGAGGTGGGACCCACACCTATCATACAATGGGGGCATATCCCATTATCTGACCTTGATAACTTATCGTAAGGATAGGTCATCAATATTAAAGGTCTCATCTGAGACATTGGTGTCATATTGCTAGGAAATGCCACCAATGTCAGATAGGTGCAACTGTCCCAGAGATGGGGACACAAAATACTGAAATTGATAAGGACGCAGATACAGTTGAAATCGGAGCTGCAGGATAATGGACATAATCCAGAACTGTCCTGCCAGATCCTAGCCAGCTGGGATGCACAGAGGAACCCCTCTATATATAAGTGAAGCAAAGCAAAACATGATGAGAAGTTTTGTCCTACAACCAGTGAGGCTTTAAAGGGGTATTTCAGTTGTAGTAAGTTATCCCCTATCCACAGTATTAGATCGGAGGGGGTCACAAAAGTGGGTGCCCTATGTTTCGTGGAGATCACCCCCAAAATAAATGGAGCAGCCGGTCGCCCATGCACGCAGCTTCTCCATTCCTTTCTATGGGAGTTCCGGAGATAGCTAAGTCCAGTGGCCCGCTATCTCCGGAACTCTCTACAAATTAATGGAGAGGCTCTGCGCATGCCTGAACAGCTGCTCCGTCCATTTCAGGGGGCTCCACGGAGCATGGGGCCCCTGTTCTTGTGATCATGGTGGTCCCAGCGGTAGGAACCCCACCAATCTAATAGTTATCCCCTCTCCTTTGATCTATGATGGGGATGTACATATCATACAAGGGGACCTTGTAGGGACATTTACAAAGGTCCCTATAACACAGTCTATGTGGCCTGGATCTTCCAGAATTTGAAAAAGGGTCTGTGTTTTCCAGAAACAGTCCCACTCCAGTCTATGCACGGAATCTGGTATTGCTGGTCACCCCAGTCACTTTAAGAATGATGTTCTTAACCATATTCTCCTGCCCCATTCTCCAAAGGGTCCATGAAATTCAATAACTGTTTGACAAACACCCTTTGAGGCCAACAGCTATTCCATACGACCTCCCTACACACATGAATGCTTGGGTCAGCGTAGTGTGCATGTGTTCTGCATGGGGAGAGGGTGTCAACCACTGCCAGACAACTCTGGAGGCAACTTATCTTCCTAGAAAACAAAGGATTGTGCATGTTAAAATTTAACATACCCAATGTTTTACTCCCTGACACAGGCCAACTGGGGGTCGGCCAACCTCACCATACACATAAGACAACTACAGTTGCTCTCCACAACAAGACCAACCAAGCATGTGTCCTCAGCAAGAAGAGGAGAACAGGCTGTGGCCAGACACATCTGACATCTCCTCAAGAACAAGAGGTATTTGCAGTCGACAGCAAAGACAGCCCGACCCTTATAACCCCATCTGTTGTGGGGGAGATTTGGGAGGCCCCCATACATAATAGGACGGTTGACTGATCGACAGCTATTCCTTCCAACCTAATATACTGAGGATGAGCATTCATGTGTTGTCAATGGTGACAAAGAAATAAGTTGCCGATCCTTCTTTGCCTGCAGTAGGTGATACATTAGCTACTTGATAGGTTCATCTAATGTGTAGCGCCAGCTTTTAGGTCTCCAAACCCATTAGCGTATTGTCATCTACTGAACCCACCAAGAACCAATCTAACAAGTATGGGAAACTCAAGAATCGCCTGTTGGGGAGAGAAGGATTGGCCAAACTGAATATTTTTGCCCAATCTTTTTCTTTTCCCTGAAGTTAAGCCACCACCGACAGAAGTGTCCGTCAGCACCTCTCTCTCCTCTCAAACACATACATGCCCTGGCCAAACCGAACACGTATGTGTATGGGGGAGTTGGGAGAGCAACTTGTTGGTCAAATGAAGGATGGCCATACACATTAGACTTTTGTCAGCCAAACCCACAGAGAATGGCGGGTTCAGCCAACACAGTAATGTGTGTGGGGAGCTCCCGACTTTCCCCCAACAGATAAAGTTGGGGGAGACTAGGATCGGGAGAAGTGTCTGGCAGCGTCTTTTTCCACTCTCTCCATAGTATACACAGATACATTTGGCCGAGCCGAATATTTTTATGTATATGGGGAGGCCGGGAGGAAGTCAGAAGTGAGAGCTGTTGGCCAAACGTCCGTTAGCCTGACAGCTATTGAATGCGTATGGGCAGTTTAACAGTCAAATGTTTATGAAGCTGATATCAGATTCCCCTTGGGCATCCACCCTGGGGGGATGATTAATCCGTTCCTCCTTGCCCAGTGTAAAGCCAGTATATCAGTGGTGACATCTGAGCGGATAATTGGAGTGGCAGTTCTCACATGTGCATTGCCGTTTATACTCTGAATACCCGACAATAAATACAAAATCTCAGACTTCAAAGAGGAGAAGAGACGCAGGTGTTTAGTATACAAGTCCACCTAAGGAAACATTGAACGTTCATTTACTTTCCAGCCAAGGGGGAAACACGATCAGCGGGGATCGCCTTTGTGTATTTTCTTTAATGTGAACACAGCACTTTGCACAGAGTATGGCGGGGAGGGGGCTCAGTCAGGACAAAGGTCTGCTCTGTTGTATTAGGATGTGTGCAGACACACCCTTACCCTCTACCTGAGCGCACCCCTTCATCTCAAAAATCCCTAACTGACCCGGCTCTGGAATACACAAAGCAGTCGTCTGGTTGATAAGCAAAGCAAGAAGAAGGATAATTTCATATTGAAGGCTGCACAATGACAGCTATCTGGATTGTGACTACTCAGACTCAAACTGACAATCTTAGGGCTCATGGACACAAACGTATTTTTTTTCCGTTCCGTTTTTTACAGGTCTGTATACAGAACCATTCACTTCAACGGGTCCACAAAAAACACGGAAAAGGACAGGCATTGTTACAATGGATCCACAAAAAAACGGATGCAATACGGATGTCATCGTTTTTTATTTTTGCGGATCCGTGTTTTGCGGACCTCAAAATACATACAGTCGTGTGCTTGAGCCCTTATGCTCAGTAAAAAAAAAAAAAAAAAAAAAAACACTATGTGCCAGCTCACACAAAGGAACAGCGCCACTCTTGTCCATGGGCTGTGGCTGGTATTGCAGCTGATTCTCATTCAAATAAAGAGGGTTGCCAGACTTTTTTCCTACTGCTGGACAGCCCCTTTAAGATTCAAGGCAGTGTGACTTCTGTGGGAGTCAGTGGAGGTCCAACACCCAGGACCCCCGCCGATCAGCTAGGCAGCGGTGCTCTCAGTAGCACCATGGCCTTCTCCAGTTCTGCCTAAGCCACATGACGTCACATTCATATGGCCTAGTCGCAGGTCAGCCCCATTAAAGTAAATAGGGTTGAGCTGTGATACCAAGCACAAAAACTATACAATGTAAGGCAATGTGCTTGGTGAGCTGAGGGAAGGATGCGGCACTACTGCAAGCTCCTCTGCCTTCTCAAACAGCTGATCGGAGGGAGTCCCACTGATCAGATACTAATGACCTATCCAGAGGCTAGGTCATCAGTAAAAAAAAAAAAAAAAACTCTCGGAAAACCCCTTTAATGCTGAAAGTATCAGATGTACCCTGTCGGTGACCATGAGGTGGGCTTGGCCGGCCTACTGGGCACTGGCCAACCACCACTGTGGGGTCTATGGCCTTTCTTCCTCTGAATTTACTCCAGTCAGGGGCTAGAATAGATTTCCAATTAGGTGCACGGACTGGCGGACTTTGCGCCTTGTCATAAATGAAGTGCATCCTCCGACGGCGCAGGGGATTATCAAAGACCGGTGTAAAACGTGACTTTAAATAGTGAGATACATTGATCAAAGTAAATCATCATGTGGTTGTCTTCCTTTCTTGTAGCCCCCCTGCTGCAGTCTATGGGGGCCACAAGAATACCGAAATCTGTAAGCATCGCCTCTTTTGGTAATTGGTAACCTGGTCATTGAATGCAAAACAAGCTGCAGGGCGATGCCTCCTCCAAATCCACCGTGCTCACATTACACGCTGCTCGGAAATGACTCCTGATCTTGCTGATTTTCTGCTTTCTTAAAACCTGTAACCCATTACTGTGAGCGAGGTGCCGCCATACAAAGTCGCCTTTGTATTAAACTGTACAGAAAAAGAAAGCGGGATTTTCATGCTGTTCCAGGTTTATGGCTCAGAACACACTTCAGTGGTACAAAGCTACGGAAAATAAGCAGGTGCCGGAAACCGTAGAAATACGACCGCAGCTCAAGGAAGGCTGGAGAAGTCAGAGGGGGAGATTTATCAAATCTAGTGGTGTAAAGGAAAACTGGCTCAGCTGCCCATAGCAACCAATCAGATTCTACCTTTCATTTTCCGAAGGAGCTCTGAAAAATGAAAGGTGGAATCTGATTGGTTGCTATGGTCAACTAAGCCAGTTTTCCTCTACACCAGTTTGATAAATCTCCCCAAATGTTCCAAACTGTATGGTACATAGGTGTATATACATAACATTATAGATATACACACTTTAAATCTATTGTAATCTCATGGTCTCTCTACATAATTCAATTGAGCTTACGTACGACAAGTGGTTACTGAGACTTTAATGGGCATCTGTCAGCAGATTTGCACCTATGACACTGGCTGACCTGTTACATGTGCACTTGGCAGCTGAAGACATCTGTGTTCATATGTGTCCACATTGCTGAGAAAAATGAAGTTTTAATATATGCAAATGAGCCTCTAGGAGCAACAGGGGCGTTGTCATTACACCTAGAGGCTCAGCTCTCTCTGCAACTGCTGCGCCCTCTGCACTCTCATTGACAGGAACAGGTATGATGAGGTTTTAACTGCCTGAACCTGTCAAACTGGAGAGGACGGCCAGTTGTAGAGAGAGCAGAACCTCACGGTGTAACGGCAACACCCCCGTTGCTCCTAGAGGCTAATTTGCATATATTAAAACATAATTTTTCTCAGTAATGCGGGCATATATGAACATGGGACCAAAACAGATGCCTTCAGCTGCCAAGCACACATGCAATACAAGGGTATGTCAACTATTAAGCACTACACTACATACAGATATAACCAACATAACAAAAATTGTAGAGACCCAGGATTATAACCTGTATTATAGTCCAGAGATATGTTTGGTTATCATTGGAAACAGTCAAAAAGCTGGTTGATGTAACTTATTATATAAGTGCTCCATTGACATGCTCAACTCAGACTGCAGCTGTACCCAGTAGAGGAAACTGTAGGGTAAATACCAAAAGCTGAATATATGTCACTTCTGACATGTCTGTTGTAGTAACTCCTTGCATTCCCCTATGTAATAATTCTGGAGCTTTTCTTCTTATGACTATGTTGTGCCATTCCTTTATTATTCATTGTAGAAGTCATGACTGAAATACTAGCAGCTTGAAGTGAAGGTCCAGATAGATGTTACCAGTTGGGGTGTGTCCCTACACTGTCTGACACTGCCAGCACTGATTGGTAACACCCATCTGGACCTTCATTGCAAACTGCTAGTAATTCATTCAGAAACTGCTAGGAGGAATGGTACAACACAGAGTCATAAGAATAGAAGCTCCAGAATTGTTTTTATAAGGTGGGTGCATGTAGTAGGTAAAACAGACACGTCAGAAGAGGTGACAGGTCTTCTTTACCTTTTTTATTTATTAGATTTTGTGCCAAGTTAGGCCTCGTTCATCTCCTTTTGGAGATCCATGTCGGCACAGAGCAGCCTGCAGGATCTTCAACTTCACTGCCAGATACCCAACTGCAATGGGGTCATGTAGTGATCCGGACATTTTCCGGCATAAATGCCAAGTTTCGGCTCGACATTAATGTTTGCACACAACGGTTTTTATCTGGCCAAAACGAAGAATTTATGCCGGTAATTGGCTAGATCACTGCCGGACCTCATTGCAGTCGATGGGGATCCAGCGTTGAAGTAGAGCAGAGATGCCAAACCTGCGGCCCTGCAGCTGTTGAAAAACAACTCTCCCAGTATACCTGGGTAAGCCTACAGTAATTAGGGCATGTTTGGAGCTTATGTTTTGCAACATCTGGAGGGCCACAGGTTGAGCATCCCTGAAGTAGAGGATCTGGCAGGTTGCCCTGTGCCAGAAGAAGAGGCTATACATAGTTATTGCCTATCCACTGGATGGGAATAAACGATTAGCGAAAGTCTGTTGGGACCCACACTGTATCCCAAGAAAGACGGCCCAGTTGTCCAGTCTTGATGAAGCAACATGTTGAACCCGCGCCCTGCTGATTCATTCATTCTCTAAGGGACTGCTGGATATAGCAGAGCTCTGTACGCGTCATCTCCAGCAAGCCCCATAGATCACAATCACTTCTGTCCATGCATCGTCTTCCCTGTTCAGTATACTGCGCAGTCTCATGTAAAACCACATTCAGTACACGAATATGACATACTCCTCTCTATCATAGCTGGAATACTGAATCATTCTACTGCATACAGAGTCACGCTGTATGAGGATCAGTACACTGTGAATAAAATAAATGATTCAAATGTAAATGAACGTCCTGTAGGACTGGTCCTGCCAGACTGGCCTGTTGATCAGAGCAACCTGCACAGGGCTAATAATCTGCCATTGTCATCTGGAGCCTCCCAGTTTATTCACATGTGGAGCCTCCCAGTTTATTCACATGATGATCTCCGATGAAGCAAACATATTCCTCAGACCGGGTTCACACATGGAGTTGGTAATAGTTAAGTCCTACATTATGTCCACCAGTATGTCTTGCCTCAGTGCTCCTAAAATGAGAAATGATTCAACTTTGCAAAAAGTCTTTTTAGTAGCTTAGGTTGTTAAGGTGCACAGTACTTAAGTCAGCAGTGCACAACATGGCCCAGGGGAATGCTGCATTCCATTCTGTGCAGCCCTCAACCATCAGCACCCACCAGTTGTCCATGTCCCCTTGTCTGAAAGATATACCAGAAATGTCTGATTAGCCCTTGGAAGTCGTGCAGTCTGATAAAGTGGCCCATGGACCAGAAACAACCATGAACCAGTGTAGCCTTGATTTGGGGGAGGAGGGGGGGGGGCTTCTGTAAAAAAAAAAAAAATAGTGTATTTTTAACCAGTGCTATGAAATACAAAATAAAAAAGAACATGTTGTCCTGTAGCAATCAGCACAGTGAGCTAAAACTCCTAGATAAACAGGTAATCCATGGTCAGTTCACTACTGTTGTGTGAATAAGTAGTTATCTAAAGGGTAATCCTCATGATAATTATTGGGATGAAATTATCACAGCTCTATTGCTCTCTTGTTAGACCTAGATTTTTTTTAACCGATGACCTATCCTAGGATCTAGCTCTTCAGTATCTAATCAGTGGGGGTGCAACACCCGGGACTCTCGCCGATCAGCTGCTTGATCAGGCACTGGCGCTTACAGTAGCGCCATTGCCTTCTCTCATCTCTTCAAGCACAGCGCCGTGTATTGTATAGCGGCTGTACTTGGTATCGTTCACAGCCCCATTCACTTCAGTGGGACTAAGCTGTGCCTAGGCCATGTGATGTCACATGGTTTACACAAAGCTGCGAGAAGGCCATGGCGCTACTGCAAGCACTGGTACCTTCTCAAACAGGTGATCTGCGGGGGTCCCGAGTGTTGGACCCCCACCGATCAGATGCTGATGACCTATCCAGAGTCATCAGTTAAAAAATCTTGGACAACTGCTTTAAAGGGGTTGTCCCATCTCAGACAATGGTGACATATCGCTAGAATATGCCCCCATTGTCTGATAGGTGCGGGTCCCAAAAACAAACAGTAGGTGGCACTATACAGATACATTTTATTGAATATCTCAGTGGCTATACTAAATTTTTAATCATATGCAATTACAAAAGTATTCAGATCCACTGGGACCCACACCTATATAGAGAGCGGAGCAGGGAAAGTTGAGGAGGACGCATTGTGCGTGGGCAACCGCCTCCATTCATTTCTATGGGGTCGCAGAAAATAGCCTATTTCCGTCAGCTCCATAGAAATGAATAGGAGTGGTGGCCGCGCATGCACAGTGCGCTCCCATTCATTTCTATTGAAGCAGTGGGGAGCTGCGCCTGGTGGTGGGCACAGCTCTCCCTGCTCCGTTCTTGTTGTAGGTGTGGGTCTGAGATGGGACAACCCCTTTAAGTGAGACCGCCTGCTGTGCTAAAAGTCCCAACAAAGAGGAAGTTCAAGAGCCCGAACAGGAAGTAGAATACATGGAGCAACCGGAAAACTATACGTATTTTTTTTTAAATTAAAAAAAAACTGTGATATAGAATATTCATATATTCGCAGTAAATATGTAACAAAACATTTTTGATGGAAGTGTGCCTTTAAATAAACCATTCTGGCACCCTGGCATCAATGAGGTCTTCTTCTGTATATTGACCTTTCATGACCAGCTGGAGCCTACCATCACTGCACAATGTAATCTAAGGAGTGTATATTATATCATGTCTGCGTCGTCTACTAGAATGGATCGTCTTCTGGTTACTTCACTGTACATGATGGTTTTCAGTGACTGACAGAAAGACGATATCAGATAAGTCATGCATTAAACGCAGAGTAAGCAGATCCCTCGTTGCCAGCTGTCACTTGTTCATGAGCATCAAGAATGTGAGAGTCACTGCTCAGCGCAGCGCTCTCCTTATACTGTTACAGCACAACAAGGAAGACGTCAGACCAAGACGTGTCCACAGGTTTATTCATTACACAAGGAGCTTGACAAGGTCCCCAGAATGACTTACCCAGTGCTGAGGAGGACCAACAAGAATGGAACCGGCTGAGCTGTGAAGTTCATAAAGGTCCCTTTGGTAGAGTGTGGCTGCAAAGTGAAGGGAGGAGAGGAAGGGTGGGGGGTTTATGATAAAGCACCAGATTCATTATACTATTTAAACGGAAACTCTGGTAAAAACTGGCACTTCCAACACTAATCATACAGTTCATTATGGAGTCCTTCAGAATAAGGCCCCTTTCACACGAGTGTGACGGATTAGGTCAGGGTGCATTCAGTGAAACTCGCACCATTTTGCAAGCAAGTTCAGTCAGTTTTGTCTGCGATTGTGTTCAGTTTTTTCCACGCGGGTGCAATGCGTTTTGATGCGTTTTTCATGCACGTGATAAAAAACTGAAGCTTTACAAACAACATCTCTTAGCAACCATCAGTGAATAACACATCAAATCCGCACTTGCTTCAGGATGCAATGCGTTTTTCACTGAAGCCTCATCCACTTCTATGGGGCAGGGCTGCGTGCAAAACGCAAAACACAAAAAACACAACGTTTTTTACGCAACGCAGAACTGATGCTTGGAAAAAAAAAACGCTCATGTACACAGACACAATGAAATGAATGAGTCAGGATTCAGTGCGGGTGCTATGTGTTCACGTCACGCATCACACCCGCGCAGAAAACTTGCTCGTGTGAAAGATGCCGCCGATGATTGGCAGAACGAGCAATCTGCAAACAGAGCAACAAACAGTTGACAAATTAACAAATGCTGTTTGTCAGAGGATCAGATCTGTTATGTGGGTATAAAAACGCTCCCTGGTTGGCAGCAAATCGCCCCATGCAATCCCTGGGAAATCTGCTGCATACTAAAGTTCACTTGTTTGCATTGGTTGGTGTGAAGATCCTTTAAATGAGCGTCAATGGACTTGTTGCTCATTTAGGGCATGCTAAGATACGCTTTTTCACAGGCTGATGATTAACCAGTTGAGTCTTCAAGAGGACGCTCAATCCCACCATTATCCAGTGTAAACAGGGCAAGGATCAGTCTATAAACGAGCGAATGGGGAATATCACTAGCAAACTGAATGGAGAGCAAAAATCGTACTAACGATCATTCATCCCCCTTTCTGTCTGCATTGGCCTCTCTTAAAAAGAGCCGATCGACTTGTTAGATAGTTCATGGGAGCTAGTTCTGGGATGAAATCAGCCCGTCTAGAAGGACCCCAATCCTAATGGATAATCTCTGCAAGCCAGTGGCGTAAATAGAACTGACGGTTTTTTTTTTATTGCCCCAACCCCCAGTAACCCTCTCCTCCCGTACAACCCTCAAGATCACTCTCTCAGACCCGGCCCCCCAGCCACTCCATCCATTTCCTACACGTATATACTGTATGTCATGTCATTGTATAATACTGTAGAGGAGGCCCTGACAATAAAATCTTTCAGTCCCCCTCCCCAAAGGGCCCCTTCTGAGTTTGGGCCCTGTAGCAGCCACATCCCCTGCTTCCACTATGGCTACGCCCCTGCGGCAAGCAGTGGACTTTCTAGATGAAGCTCAAATGCCCAACAACAGCCCTGACCACCCAGGGTGCCCTTTCCATTCCCAGGCCATTGGGCTCATTTCTGTTTACACTGAAGTGCTGTGCAATAATGGATCAATATTGTTGAAATGTTTTGTAACTAAGTAACAATAGCATTAGCATGAGCTTTGTTTATTAAGATGGTCTCTAAGGTTTTCTATACATATTATGGAGAGTTTTTTGTCCAGTCAATTCTCAACATATTTGCCGCGTTGCGGCCAGATCTCCATTGGATCCCTTTATAGTTAATGAGGCTAGCAGGCCTTTGGGTAATGTTCGGCAATGCCGGACCCAGAGAGCTCCGACAGGATGTTCCCTGCCAGAACAGCCTGCCGGATCCCTTACCGCTAGTGTGAAACTAGCCTTAGACAGCCGTCATCGTCCATGCTTAGCTTTGCCACGTGGGCATAGGGGATCAGTAACTGTCAGGCATAGCTGGTGCTGCTCATCTCTGTGTAAACAAGTAAGGTAAAATCCATCCAGTCAAACCCATGCCTTTCCTATAAAAAGTCTTCAACATGAGATCTGTGACCTAACGTTGATGGGACCCCCTGTTCTAGTCATCAGGGATTCTCCCAATTCACAAAGCCACCAGGTGCAGAATCCCGCAAGGTCTCCATGACAGGTCAAAGCATAACTCACTTTTGTTAAATGTCTTCCAAATAAACGTCACTGCCATACAAATATATGGCGATGGACCGTTAAAGTTATATTTTATGTGATTTATTATTGCAGTCTTGATTTATAGTTTTCACATAACGATCATGAAACGATCTGTAAAATAAGATGCAGAGAGTCACCACGTGACCGACCTACCTCTACCCACCGAGCAGCAGTCACACCATTTGACTCATAGGATATAACCTCGTTCCATACAGAAAAACAAATAGCTGCTACCAGAATGTATCATACAAGGTGACCTCCACCCATGACATAGGCTGATCTGACTACTTATTAGCTCATCTTACTTGTGAAGGTGTGTAGGCAGCGGACTTTAGGCCTGCTCTCATATAAGGGCTCATGCATAATGGAAGATCCCTGTGCACAATGATCGTATGGCTCCTTTGTGTGGACCTGTACAACCTCCATTGAATTGTGTGTATGGAGACATCTTCCCCTAGAAGCAATACTCCATACATAAAGAATAAGGCCCCATGCACACAACCACATTTTTGGGGAGGATCGGATGCAGACACCTTCATTTCAATGGGGCTGCAAAAGATGCACCATGTGCTATGTGTCCATATGTCTGTTGCGCTATCGCACGATAAAAACAGAACATGCTTTATTCTTGGCTTTTTTGCAGACTATAGGCATTTTTAACATAGGATGGGACGTGCGGAGCAGAAAATTACAGAACACACACATGGCCAATATCCGTGTTTTGTAGATTCGCGACTTACATGAGGTCTGAACCTTCATATGAAATCAGGTCTTGAGCAGATATAGCAGATGCCTGATGGACCTCTATGGCAGCCCCATTACTGCTCCTTACCAACATCTGCCTCATGTGAATAAATGTGAGATGTGAACAAACCTTTACTGGTATTCAGGTTTATTACATCTTGTAATACTAATGCCTAATTTTACACTCCCAACACAAGTAACCAAATTCATGCCACAAAAAAAAAAGGGACTATACATCATTAAGACGTACAGCCATAGAAGGGGTTCTCCGGGCTACAGATATGGAAGACCTATCATCAGGATAAGTTGCCAATAACAAATCGGTGGGAGTCCGACAACTGGCACCCCCACTGATCGGCTGCTTTGGGCTGCTGCAGCGCTGGTGACTTTGCATTGCACAGCTGGAGGCAGACAGCGCCATATGCTGTGTAGTGGCCGTGCTGGGGTACTGCAACTCAGGTCCCATTCAAGTGAATGGATCTCAGCTTTAGTACTCCAGCAACAGAAAATACACAGTATACACAGCCTTCTGCTTCCAATCCATACAGCGCTTGTTCCCTGCGCCACAGCAGCCACAAATAGCTGATCAGTGTCAGACCCCCACGATCTGAGGTAGATGTGCCAAACGTGCCATGTCCTTCAGACCCCGATGCACCGGCTTATGCAAAAAGAGTGTCCTCGTGCTCGCTTCGGCAGCACATATACTAAAATTGGAACGATACAGAGAAGATTAGCATGGCCCCTGCGCAAGGATGACACGCAAATTCATGAAGCGTTCCATATAATAAATAAATAAAAGAGTGTCCTTATGTCATTCACTGAGCATTGGAATATCTTTTTATTGTATAGTTATCTGCTACACCTTGCTACATAGAAGGATAGGGGGAAAAAACGTATCCTGCATGTAGTAATCTCCCTGAGAACAGAAGGAACAGGCAGCTGAGCTCCAGCTACCTGATCTTCATCTTCCTCGATATCTGTCATCGGATGAGAGTCGGGAGTGTCCCATACAATAGCTGGTCCCGCCGAAATCAGTGGGTTCAGATACCGTACATCTAATGTGCATGGACATCTTTAGGCTCTCACGCCATCTTACTTTCTCCTCCCGTCGGCGGTGTATATCTGGAGTATTTTCACCTCCATCACTGTATAGGCATCCCGTAATATCTGTCACCCACTGACACCCATCAAAAACCTCCATCATAGGCCACTGTATAGGCATGCCTTGACATCTGTCACTCACTGACACCCATTGTTGTTTTGCAGCAGCTGGAGACCCACAGCCATGGAGGATAAACTGTACCTTCTCATGAGACTGAAGAGCACATCAATAGTTCCCATAGACGAGTGCACCTACAACTACAGCCTCGCTAGCATTACATGGCATTGTGCGGCGGGTTACATAATCACTAGGTTAAGGTTGTGTTGATCGAGAATATTTTATAGTCACACCCTGAGCTGTAACACTAGGGATCTGTAAGGCGGGAGCACCTCTGTATAAATACCCTTTCAAGGCTGGATCGTCCCAGTAAAAAAATGCATTCATTATTACATAGTTATAGCTTGTACGCTCATGTCCTTCACACGACCTGCAGGATATCCATTGGTTACAGGCATAGACTGCTCACACCAACAGGTCAGCTTAGTAGATGAGATTACATGGCAGACCCAGATGTTGCTTCCAGATGACCTTTGCTGAACTGCTCTTAAAATATGCAGAAGTTTCATCCGCAGAAATGAAATTATTTTTGGAAATCGCTTGCAGGGCTGAGGAATAGCTCCAGACCCAAGGCCTTCCGTTTTTAACAGACAAGAAAGGGACATGTTCTATGTTCACGGATGACATCCGTGTCCTGCTACATGGAAATGAATGGGTCAGCGTGCAATCTGCATTTACGGATGCAAAATACAGTCGTGTGCAGGCCTCAGGCTACAGTACGTTCAGACAAACAAGTACATTTCTGGCATGTGTCAGGTTTGCATTCCAAAGGCTAAAATTTACTGCAAAAATCCATGAAAAATCCTCCCAGAATAAACATGGCCCAAAGGTGCCACCAGTTAGGCTACTTTCACATCAGCATTTTGGCAAGTCCGTTTCTGAGATCCGGCAGAGGATCTCAAAACCGTGCCAAAAAAGTTCCGTTTAGGGCCAATGTATTGTGAATGGGGTATGCTCCCTTACGTTTCGTTCACATTCCGTTTTGTGACCGGACACAAAACCACTGCAAGCTGCGGTTTTGTGTCCGTTGATCAAAACCAAAACGGAACAAACCAGATCCTTCACTAAAAGTAATGTAAGTCAATAGTGCTGGATCCGTTTTTTTTTTTGTATCCAAAAAAAAAAAAAAACAAACCACGGATCAGTCACCCATTGATTTAAATTGTTTTGGTGATGGATCTGGTTTGTTCCATTTCGATTTAACACAACTGCATCCTAACAGAACGTAGCGGTATTATATCAAACGGAACTGTTTTGGTCCTAAGCGCAGATGTGAAATATATATAGCAGCAAAAAGTATGTAACCCAGAGCTGGATTCACGGTCTTTGTCACTATTTTATGCTGCCCTCAGACAAGACAGCATTATCCTGGTGACAGATTCCCGTCCGGGACCAAGCTAATATAAAATCCAAACCAGGACCCTTCTCCAACAATGACATTCTATAAATGCTTCTACCGTCCTCTGGCATGGTAGATGGGACATTGGTTCACCCAGGACCTCCGATCAGCTGTTTTGAATCTGTCCATCTTTCAGTCCACAGACCGTTTACCTCCCCTCTGAGATGGGAATAATGAATTAATCTGCTGCAGCCAATGATTGGCTTCAGCAGTGATGTGCCTCTTGTGGATATGTCACCACTGAAGACAGTCGTTGGCTGCAGCAGAGCACATAATCACGCCCATGCCAGGGAGGAAGTGAACAAGCCACAGACCAGAAGATGGACACACGGGAGCCATTGTGCAGGACCGGAGCGGGTAAGTATGAGTCTTTCCATAGCAGAAGCAGACTGTGGGCCCCTGTGAAAAGTTACTTATTCCCAAGCAGCCCTTTTAAGAGTCAATTGTCAACCACTGTTCATGTAAGACCTATGACCCAAGGTCAGCAAAGAAAGGAAAATCCATAATATCTGATCATTAATGTCCAGCAGAGGCTCAAAGAGACTTTACAACACCCGTTACAGTGTGAACCTATAAGATACCTGTAAACATCTTTTACACTACTAAGGCCCGGTTCACATCACAGTTTATTTTCCTGTTCTTCTGATCCGTCAGAAGAACAGAAAAGTAAAGAAAAAAATACATCCTACTAAAAAAAGAATCCAGAGCGTATGCACATTTGGCACCCGAGCCATTTCCATCCGAGATCCGTTTTTTTACACAGGGGAAAAAAAAATCCTGCATGCAGGATCAGAAGAACGGAAAAATAAACGGTGACGTGAACTCTCTCGGTCTGCTGTGATCCTGGCTCCTTATAACAGCATGTGTAGGTTATATGTAGACGCCATCTATAAGCTCAGGCACTGGAGTGTAACGTTACATTCCCCGTCACAGACGTCACTAAAGGTCCCTTTAGACAGGATGAAACAGCAGGCAGAGGAAGCGTTCCTTCCGGACAATCGCCTGCTCGTCGCCGGAGGAGACCGCTGCATTTACATGTATGGGGAGGAGTAATCGCCGATGCCATTGCTTATCCCCATACAGACTCTTTGTCTGCCGGCAGCAGATCGTGTTTACACAGCAGGATCTGCTGCCGGCGTACAATGATTTTTGAGACCTCATGAATGGTGCGATTACCCAATCAATGTTCGCTTTTGCTCATTCATCGGGTAATCAGTAGCACTTTTACACCACAAGATGTTCCTACAGCCAATGACTGACCACAGAGGTGATGTGTGTCCCCAAGCGGTCGCGCAGGGACTGAAGCTAGACGAAACCGAGCTGAGGGGACAGATTAGTATGCTTAAAGGGGTTCCTCAGGATAGGTCATCAGTACCTGATCGCCAGGGGGTCCCGGGTATCAAACCCCCCCACCACCCCCACGATCAGCTGTTTGAGAAGGCACCAGTGCTCCTGTGAACGCCGCGGCCTTCTCCATGCTCTTTTTTTTTTTTTTTGCATACCCATTCTTTCCCATACCAATATACAGCACATACTTGATGATGCCATTATTCTATTCAGCATCACAAATGTAAAGAATCAGCAATGAATACCGTGATGAATAGCGATGGCAAACCATCCAGCAGCACTGCCCGAGGCAACGGTTCTCCTAATGGCTCTCCTGCATCCTGGCTGAGTCCCACTACTTTGAAAGCATTTAAAATGATGAGTGGCCAATAGCTCTGAGGCCTCAATCAGAGGACGTCACAGGCCTAGAGATGTCCGGGGACAAATTGCACGAGAATTACCCTTGGGTTATAAAGCCGCAATAAAAAAAAATCTATATGGAAGTGCTGCATTAAAATGTATTCTAATCTACCAGACGGCCATAGGGAAATATATAAGATCTTACCTGTGAGGCCGGAGTCCCTCCTGCATGACACCTAAAATATGCTGCACAATATGCTGCTATGCCACCATTTTTTAGTCAAATTAGAAGGCCATAATACCGCTCTGTATGGGGTCATAATATCATATGGCGGCGTACTGGTCACATAACGAGGAATGTGGAAAATATCTCCGTAATATGGTGCTGTGGTAAGGAGCCATATAGGCTCTACGTACAGAATCGCGGGTGACACTAGGGAGGCTCATTCCCGTCCTTGCCTGCCATAGTCAGTTCCCCCCCAACACCGGATGTTTTCATCGGCACACAGGGAGAAGCAGCAGTGCGGGGACCAGGAGCGGAGCAGGGATCGGGGTAAGTATATTCTCTGTGAGGGGCCCTGCGCATGGGCGGGCAGTTTATGTTATTGGATAACCCCTTTAACATGTACAACATAAGCAATACCTCTACATGAGAATCTGTGAGAATAAACCACTATATACAGTCAGACCCACAGAGGCACAGCACGGCCACACAGCAGACAATGGCTGCTCTATTACACAGCCGCACAGCAGTGGTCTGTAATATGGCTGTGTACATCAGGCCTTGTTCACATTTTCTATGAACTTCATATGATAGGAATTAAACCACAGGCACGTGACACGGATTACACAAGTATCCTCATCCCCCTCCGCGTATAAACTACATGCAGCTGCTGGTAGACAAATAACATTCAGCACTGCTGCAAATGTCACCAGTCCATGTGGACCGAGGTGTGAACAAGTGTGGAGACGAACAGACTGACATAACTCTACTGTGGCCTCATTCACATTTCCATTCTTTACGGACAAGACACGTATCCATTGATTTTAATGTGTTTGGTTTTTTTTACTGACCGTGGGAGAACGAGGCCTAACACTAGATCAGAGCATGTCCACTACACAGAAATACCCTGCATGCTCCTTTACATAAAAGATTCATAAAAACACACGTGATCATCAACCAACAGAATTATTACACGGTTCAATTCATACGAGCATAAAAACATCAAAAAGCCATGTCGCTCATCCAATTATGTGAGCCCCTATAGATTTTACTATAGAAAAAAAAAACTGTATATGCCCTGGAGGCCTAACTGAGGTACCTTAGAGTCCCATAGACTTCTTTGGTTGCTGTATAGTTCCCTACAACAGCTTGAATTGCAGCTAGAAGCAAGAGCCCTCACCTAGGGGCCCTCCAGGCATTGGGGCCTACGATTACAATCTACAACAACAGGATAAAAGCTATGCAAACAGTATCACAGAATAGCCAAAAAACACAACCGTTGTAAGTACATTCTGGATCTGGCAGCTTTTACCCGAGGGCTACAGGACATAATAGCCTAATTCATATATGACTTTTAATGTTTAGCTTAGAGATGAGCAAATCGATTCACTTCCGGGGAGCAGCGCCTGCGCAGTGGTTGCTCTGGAGCAGAGCTTCTACCCTTGCTCAGCTAGGAAATTATCAGGGCCAGCCTTGTCAATCTTGAGGAGGCGGGTGCTTCCTTACCTGCAGCGACAGCCACCCCCCCAGGTGATGAAGTCCTGCTGATGAGATAATTCGATTCATCACAATCAACTCGCTCATCTATATGAAAATGAACGCAAAACACAGAAAAAGCTAAATAAATAAATACAATATCTCAGTCTTTCTTCTCTTCTTTACCTTAGTTCTAGTTTGTCTTAAAATCAAAACTGAGAAATATACGGTAAATAGAAATCTTCTCTCTGTCCCAGGAGCTCAGTTATGCCCCCCTCCTCTTCACTGTCCCAGCCAACCAATGTGTATGGGGAACCTCCCAACTCTCCCTCCGTCAGCAGATGACAGGGGAGATAAGGTTGGTCAGTAGGATTTAAACTGCCTGATGCATTACTCCGATTTACTCCACTTTCCCTATTGAGAACACATGCATGCTTGACCGAGCTTAGTATGCATGTGAATAGACATAGTTACAGCTGTAAACTGGCTTGTAAGCAATCGTGTGCACTGTCCCTGTCACAAAGTCTAGGTGTAGCCCCAACCCCTGTTGAAGAATGCTGATCGTTGGAGGTGCAGGGTGTCAGACCGCCACCGATCTGGGTGATGATCTAACCTGAAGACAGGCTGTCAATATCTACAGGTTGGAGAACTACTTTAATCCCTGTGCACTCTGCAGCATTTCCACAAAACTATTTGGCGGCCACTTATGATGGTTTGTGGATCCGCAAAATACGGTTACCGGCTGTGTGCATTCCTCATTGGCCCCATTGAAATGAATTGGTCCGCAAAACTGCGGAATGGATGCGGATTCGTTCATAAGTCCGTCTGAATGAGCCCTTAGGCTACATTCACACGTCCGTTTAAAACATCCGCAATCTATCCGCATCCGTTCCGCAATTGCGGACGGTTTTTGCGGATATTTTGCGGATCCATTCATTTCAATGGGTTCTGATAATCTACGGACATTGCACCGTATGTTGTTCCGCATCCGTTAATCTGTTCCGTTCCGTTTTGCGGATCCGCAAACAGAAATCCTCCTGTCCTACTTTTCTCCCGAATTGCGGTCCGTAGCACAATGAAAGTCTATGGATCCGCAAAAAATGCGGAAGACATGCGGAAAGGCATCCGCATGTCATCCGTATTTGCGGATACCATTCCAGGAGAGGTGAAAAAAAAAGATGTTATTCATCCTTCCGTTTTTTGCGGATCCGCAAAAAACGGATGACATATGGATACATCCTTTCCGTTTTTTACGGAAAAACGGAACGGATGTCCTGGAAAAACGGACCTTTTTGCGGAACAACGGATCCGCAAAAAACTGACCGTTTTCCAGGATGTGCACACATAAGTCCGTCTGAATGAGCCCTTAGTCTAATTTTTCCTATTTTGGAATGTCTCATTTTTTTTAGGTACACTTACTAATGAACAGGTGCCCATATTGGAGGCATTTTCTCGTTTGAAAATTTTCAGTTTTAGACTAAGGGCTTGTTCACACATCAGTTATTTGATCAGTTATTTCCATCAGTTAGGCCCCTTTCACACGAGCGGGAGACTCGCATGTCTCCCGCAACGCATCTACAGGGCTGGACTCGGCACGGACAGGGATCGCATATAATGCTATGCGATCCCTGTCAGTGTGGAGTCCAGCCCTGTAGATCCGTTGCGGGAGACATGCGAGTCTCCGGACACGCTCGTGTGAAAGGGGCCTTATTGTGAGCCGAAACTAGGAGTGGAGCCTACACAGAGATCAGGTGTAATGAAAAGATCTGCACCTGTTCTGTCTTTTTGACCCATACCTGGCTTTGGCTCACAATAACTGATGGAAATAACTGATCAAATAACTGAAGTGTGAACAAAGCCTAATTCTGGTGGCATTGTTTTTTTCTTTATGTAGGCGCTCCTTTTTTATGCATGAAATAAGGGCTAAACCATTCTAATTTTTACTCCACTCCAGGTGGGGGGGGGCGTAGTTCTGTTAGGCCCCATTCACACATCCTGATTTCACACGTCCTGATCCGCATCCTATCCGCGTCCGTTCCGCAATTTCGGACGTTTTTTGCGGATAGTATGCGGATGCATTCATTTCAATGGGTCCCGGAAAAATGCGGAAATTGCACCGTATGTTGTCCGCATCCGTTTCTTCGTTCCGTTCCGTTTTGCGGATCCGCAAACAGAAATCCTCCTGTCCTACTTTTCCTCCGATTTTGCGGTCCGTAGCCCAATACAAGTCTATGGGACTTCCGTAAATGTGGAAGACATGCGGAAAGCCATCCGCATGCCATCTGCATTTGCGGATTCCGTTCCAGGAGGGTAGAAAAAAAAGAAAAAAAAAAAAAGATTTGATTACTACTTCCGTTTTTTGCGGATCCACAAAAAACGGATGACATATGGATACATCCTTTACGTTTTTTACGGAAAAACTGAACGGATGTCCTGGAAAAACTGAGTTTTTTGCGGAACAACGGATCCGCAAAAAACTGACCGTTTTCCAGGATGTGCACAAATACGGACGTGTGAATGTAGCTTAGGCTCCATTCACACGTCCTGTTTTTCTTTCCTGATTCGATCCTGATTTTTTCAGGACCCATTAAAATGAATGGATCCAGATCAGGATCAGGATCGAATCAGGAAAGAAAAACAGGACGTGTGAATGTAGCTTAGTCTGCTTTGTGTTGGGCCGTGAGACAATCTTGTTAAAATAGTCGCGTCGGGGGGAGGATGGTTAGACATGCTCTTTTCAATCATATGTGTATGGCTAGGACTTTTTATATCTAATATGAGACTTTTTTGTGAGCTGACCAGCTAGCAGTCTAATTGCACACGATCCACCTGCGTCCTGACCAATACAAAGACGCATCTCCAATTCATCACCTGCTGTGCGTCGCTTCATAAATACTATGCAAAATAGTGATAGGCTAATCCGCTAAGCCAGTCTAATCGCACTCTAAAACAGACGAGCGTGATAAATGACCCCCTTTGTGTCAGGATCACGCAGGAAAATCCACAAACTGACAAAGGGCGAGGACAACTAGATTTCTTTTTACTTTTTTCCTCCATTTCTCGGCAGAGTCCTGTCTGTGGATGTAGAAGTGCAGCCATTCAAGTTGTCACAACCCCAGAATCGCAAACATTTTTTTTGCTTTTCTGGGGTCGCGGTCACAGCAACTTGCAGGTCTTGCTGCATCCCCATTCAATTTAACGCCTGCACTGCTACAAAGCGATCTTTGGTTGGTCAGTGAGTGTCATGGCTAAGATCGCGTGTAGCCCATCCTAAGGCCTCGTTCACATTTCCATTTTTCACTGACGCGTGCTGTCTGCGTTTTCCACGGACAGCACACGCACCCATTGATTTAAATGTGTTAAATCTGTTCACATTTCAGTATTTTTTTTACTGACCGTGGGTCAGTAAAAAAATCACGGGGACATGCACTACTTCTATCCGTGATGTGGACCAAGGATGCCCATTGAAGTCTATGGGTCCATGAAAATAACTGACAAACATCCATGTTGTGTCCGTTTTTCACTGAAGACTAATAGGATATTTTTTGGAAATTAATTTTTAGCTGAGCAATGTCAGTGAATTACGGATGACACACGGATGGTAAAAATGGGCACACGGACCAACCACGGATCCTTCACGGACCTCTTCACGGATGAGACACCTACACCTAAGGCCTTATTCACACTTCCGTGCCAGTATCACATCCGTGAAAAAACAAACGTGTTTTATCCGAGAAGCTGTCCGTGAAGGAGCCGTGGTTGGTCCATGTGTCCGTTTTTACCATCCGTGTGTCATCCGTAATTCACTGACGTTGCTCAGCTGAAAATTAATTTCAAAAGAATCTTCTATTAGTCTTCAGTGAAAAACCGACGCAACACGGACACAATACGGATGTGTGTCAGTGACTTTCAGGCACCCATAGACTTCTATGGGCGTGCTTGGTCCACATCATGGATCAAAGCAGTGCATGTCCCCGTGATTTTTTTTTAGTGACCCCATGGTCAGTAAAAAAATACTGAAATGTGAACAGACACATTTAAATAAATGGGTATGCGAAATGAGAATGAGGCCTAACGGTGTCCATGCTGAAGGTGTTACATTATACAGGACCCAGGCTGAAGACATATACTTGTATCCATTGTTATTCCTTTTAAATAAATAGTACAGAAACACAGACACATCCAGCCCTTGTGTACGAAACATAGGGATCAGCCGGGACACAGCAGCCCTTTACCAGGCACAGGTTAAAGGGCTGCTGCACTGTCTGACACTGGCAGCACTGATTGGATAGTGTCAGACTGTGCAGGGACACGCCCCCTCCTGGTAACACACAGATGGACTTTTATTGCCAATTGCTAATTCATTCATAACCTTTAGCAGGAATAATAAAAGAATGGCACATCATAGAGTCATAAGAAAAAAAGGTACATGGGGCTCATGTAGTTACTAACAGACATGTCAGGAGAGGTGAGAGGTTCTGTTTAAAGAAACTAATGTCATTTTGTTTACGTTGTCATTACATGTCACTGTCACCTTCATGTGGCATAGACTGATTTTCCTAGAGGAAGAATCTGATCTGAACAAAAATCATAATTGAGTCTCCTTTGACTGATATGAAAAATTCACACTTGGTTGTCATTACTAGTGGGGATGAGTGAACTTGTGTTTTCAAGCTCGGCGTACAAGGTTCGGGTTATCTAAGAATTCTGTTATGGTCCGTGGTGGCGGAATCTATAATGGAATTCTTAGATAACCCGAACCTTGTACGCCGAACTTGAAAACACAAGTTCGCTCATCCCTAATGACTAGCCTTGAGCGAATTGACCTTCGGACCATAGATCCTAAGTCAATTCGTTCAAAAACTTCAATTTTAATGCTGTCTCCGTAAAGCATTAAAATGTATTGGCTCCATGGAGCCAAAATTCGTTTCACCCGAAGTCTCGAGATTCTTCGGTGAATGAATTCTGTACTCATTTCTGCATCTTTTAAAAACATTTAAAATTCGGAATCTCAAGTCGGGTTTGTTACTGAGGTACCAGCCAGTACCCAACCCAACTTCAGATTCCTACTTTTAAATGTTTTTAAAAGATGCAGAAATAATTACCGAATTAATTCACCAAAGAATCTCGTGACTTCGGGGTGAAACGAAGTTTGGCTCCACGGAGCCAATACATTTTAATTTATTAAATCAAAGTTTTTGAACAAATCGATTTCTGATCGATGATCCGAAGCGCGATTTGCTCAAGACTAGTCATTACATTCAAAATCCATCCATGTTTCATCCATGAAGATGTCTGGGAAGGATCCATGTTTGGTCCATGTGTCCATTTTTTCGCCCTCCATGTGTCATCCGTATTCCACTGCTCAGCCGAAAATCTATCTCCGTGAAACACAGACAAAACATGGACCCATAGACTATAAAGGTGTGATGGAGCCGCAAAAATAGGGCGTACTTCCGTGGTGTAACCCTGGACCCCTGGATCAGTGGTCCGTGAAAAAAAGACCCAACACTGACAATACCCGTGTTGTCAGTGTTTTTTCACAGACCCACAGACTTCAGTGTGGTGCATGTCTCACCGCTGATGTGCTAACAAACACATTAAAATCAATGGGTACATGCGGAAAATGTGGATGTTAAAAAATGTAATGTGAACGAGGCCTTAGGGCTCATGCATACGAACTTATTTTTTTTTCAGTTTCCATTACGTTTTTTTACAAGACCATATGTAGAACCATTCACTTCAAAGGGGTTAAAAAAAAACAGAAATTACTTAGTAAGCATTCCGTGTCCGCATGTCCATTCCGCAAAAAAAAAAAAAAAAAACTTGTCCTATTCTTGTTCGTTTTGCGGACAATACAATGGATCTACATAAAAAAACAGATGCAACACGGATGTCACTCAGCTTTCATCCGTTTTTTTTGGAGGATCCATGTTTTGCGGACCGCAAAATACATACGTTCGTGTGAACATAACATGAAGATCGCAATGTTGCACTGTGACCCTGATTGTCAATGAGGTTGCCACACGACTGCGACAGTCACAACAAATCCGACCGCGTTGGATTTCTGATCGCAGGTCACATGTGGCTTTGTCACCATAGAATATAATACATGCCAGTTGAATGCAGCAGCAACTTTTCCACACTTTTACAGTTTCACGACTCTCCTGACACTCGCTGTCGCATGCGTTGCGGCGTTCATGGCCACTTTCCGTGTATTTCTATCATTGTGCAAGCTCAGCACATATCCTAACTTTGTAAACTGCAGGCTCTGATACTTGAGCACGACCCGGAGATTGCTCGCTCGTATAACGCACAGGAATTACACGTGGATTGTTTCATCTGCCGCAGAAATAAAACTCACTATTAAGAAAAACAATCAATAAAATAGAAAATAATAAAGCTATAAAGATGTAGAGTCCAACAGGCATAAAAGACTAATGACTTGAACTGCAGTTAACCAAAATGACACATGGAGCTGCTGCAGAACCTCTTGGAAAACAAGGGCCACTAAAATTAAAGCCCCACTTCTGGGGTCTGTGCTCCACAATGGGTGCCCCCTCTGCCCGGGTCCTGCTGCATCTCATATGCAATTCATTACAGAGTCCAAGAAGAAAGTGCAGCCCCGGACCCAGTGCTGTACCTACCTGTCAGGAGGACAATTCCTGGCCGTGCAGTCCGTGCTGTGGAGCAACCACCACCCGCTGAACCTCCAGCCGAGCTCCCCAGCACTGTGTCCCCAGGAGCTCACACTTCACACCGGTCTGCTGCGTAGCATCGCTGGGACAGTCACATCGGACAACCCCCTGTCTCCTCCCCACTAGCTGGAGGACACGCCCCCTCCCTGTGAGCCGCTCGCCAATGGGACTGAGAGAGTACAGGGGCCCCGACAGGGACTGAGCGACGGACGACGTAAACTGGACGGACCTGCTGACCTGAGAACTGTGCCTGAGGCTGACCACAGACCAGAGGGGGCGCTGCAGCTGTGAGCCCAGGGTGTTAAATGGTGACGCATCTCATCCAATTTACCACAATGTGACTGTGAATATTGAACCAACCACAACTGCTTATGATGAGTTAGAATAGTTTCAATTTATTGCACAGGTTTTCCATTTTTCATTTATCTTTAACCCTTTCAGCGCATCGCCTATTTTGATATTTTCGTTTTTCATTTTCGTTTTTCCTTTCTCACCTTCTAAAAACTCATTCACATGTCCATGTCAGTGCTCAAATCCATGAGCTGACCCTGCACAGCAGAAAAATAATTTCCAAAGCATCTTTGAATGGTTCCGCATACCGAAAAAAAACGGAACGGGCACGGAAAGAAAATATGTTTGTCTGCATGAACCCTTAGGCCTCTTTCACATGAGTGAGTTTTCCGCTCGGCTGCAATGCGTGACGTGAAAGCATCGCACCCACACTGAATCCTGACTCATTCATTTCAATGGGTATTTGTACATGAGCGGTTTTTTTTTTCACGCATCAGTTCTACGTAGCGTGAGAATCGCAGCATGTTCTATATTCTGCGTTTTTCACGCAGGCCCTGGCCCCATAGAAGTGAATGCAGCTTCAGTGAAAAACGCATTGCATCCGCAAGCAAGTTTTTCACTGATGGTTGCTAAGAGATGTTGTTTGTAAACCTTCAGTTTTTTTCATCTTGTGAAAACGCATCAAAACGCATTGCACCAGCGCGGAAAAAACTGAACAACTGAAAGCAATCGCAGACAAAACTGACTGAACTTGCTTGCAAAATGGTGCGAGTTTTCCTGAACGTACCCGGAGCCAATCCATATCGTTCTTGTGAAAGGGGCCTAAGAACTATATATATATTTTTTTTTTTTTTTTTTCAGATAGCAGTCTGAGGAGATTTTTTGTGTGTAGGACTAGTATTTTTAATGGCACTGTTTATTTTAATACAACTTGTATTGGAAAATGGGGAAAAAAATTGTTTGTGTGATGAAACTGAAAAAAAAATTGCTCCAAAGATTTTTAGGGTTTTGATTTTATGACGTTCAATTTGCTCTGAAAATGACTTGACCGCTCACCTTATTCTGTGGGTCAGCGCAATAACAGTGATACCAAATTTGTATAGTTTTCATTATGTCTTGCTACTTTTTAAAAAAAAAAATTAAAACCTTTGAAAAAACATTTTATTTGCATGGCCATATTCTGACAGCCAGATTTTTAGATTTTTTAGATTTCTGTCTACAGAGCTGAATGAGGGCTTCTTTTTTGCGGCGTACATAAGGCATTTTGATAACTTTTTATGCAACTTTTTTTTTTTAGTTGGGGGGGGGATGAGATAACCAAAAAAAACCTGAAAATCGACCAATTTTAACTTTTTTCTCTCACAGCGTTCAGCTCACAGGAAAATATTTCTTATACTGTATATTAATAGTTTGGACATTTTCAGACGCAGCGATATGTTATTTTTATTTTTGTATTGGGAAATATTTGTGTTTTTTACATTTCTTTCGCATCTTAAAGGGATTGTCTGGGCTTTTTCTATTGATGATCTATCCTCGGGATAGGTCATCAATATCAGATCGGCGGGGTCTGACAGCTGTTTTCTCAGCTGTTTGAGAAGACTCGCAGTGCAAACGTGCCTTCTTTCTTCCCGTTTGCTGCTGCTGCTGTCCCATAGACAGGAAGGGAGACGGCACATGCGCACTGTGAGCACCGTCTCCTGATCGGCGGGGGTGCCGGGTGTCAAATCCCCGCCGATCTGATATTGATGACCTATCCTGAGGATAGGTCATCAATATTAAAAGCCCGTAGACCATCTTTAAGGGCTAATGCACACTCAAATTGCGGATCCGTAAAACACTTATACCGGCCACGTGTGTTCCGCATTTTGCAGAACAGGACGTCAGGCCCATAATAGAACAGTCCTATCCTTGTCTGTATAAAGCACAAGAATAGGACATGTTCTATTTTTCCCGGGGCCACGAAATGGATATATATGGGTGCTGTCCGCATCTTTTGTGGCCATGTTGAAGTTAATGGGTCCGCATTTGACCCGCAAAAAATGAGGATCGGGTGCAGACCAAAAATACAGTCGGGTACGTGAGCCCTAACAGTCACATTAAAATTGGAAAAGACTTCCAGAAAATGCCATTTTTTTAATGTAGATGTTAAATATCGTTAGCGCACAACTCAGGGGACACAATTGCACCCCTTTAGTGATTTAGCTGTAAGGACCGGTAACACTTTCCCCCTCTGTGTCCTCAGTAATCGTAACTTTATAATTTTTTCTTCTAAACGTCTTTCTTGCTGAATTATAGTTTTTTTTATAAACCATTTTGGGGTACATATAGTGTATTAAATAACTTTTTTTATTTCATTTTTAGGAGGAAAGATTAAAAAAAAACAGCAATTTTAACATTATTTTGTAGAATTTATTTACTGTGTGATGTAAATAACATAACTTTATTATGTGGATCAGTACAAATATTATAATGCCAAATTTCTATATTTTTTAATATTTTTTATTTCTTCCTGTTGGCTGTCAGCTCCTCCACTCCACCCCTTCCCCTTTTCCTCCAGACTGAAGAGAAGGGGAGGCGGCTTTTTAGCTGCTCATATCTCAGGATTTGTAGCAGCTAGAGATGTAGGCCTGGCTTTGTTTGAAAGCTGGCAAGACCAGAATCACAGCATTATCTGCACTGCATCGGAAGATATAGCTGTTAGAAACAGGGTTAGCAGTGAATGCACCTGAAAGTGAAAGTAAAAGCAGGTTTCACTGCTTTCACCCCCGACTCGATTTCTTACCGCTATATCTCCTAATGTAGTGGAGGTAATGCTGTGAAACCAATCCCCAGATATGTGCAGCTAAAGCAATTCTCATCTCCCTACAGTCCACTGAACTGTGGTCACAGCATTATGTCAGTACAGTTCAGTAGACCCACAGTGAGACCGGAATTCACAGCATCATTAATCATTAAGATGCTGCGAGTTCACTTCAGAGGAGAAGCGTTCAGTCCGGGAAATACAACCGTCACATGGAGCATGTTTCCTGCGCTAAATACCCCCATGTGTCACTGGCCTCAAAGTTAAGGTTCATGCACACATCCGTAAATGTTTTGCGGACCCCGGATCTGCAAAACACGGATACCGGCCAAGTGGATGCCGCCATTTTTTTTGTACTCCTGCAGAAATGTCCAATACTTTTCCCCAAAACGGATGAGAATAGGACATGTTCTGTTTTTTATGCAGGGCAGTTGAACAGACTTGTGGGCGTGGACACCACACGGGTGTGCTATCCACATCTTATATGGCCCCATTGAGATTAAAGGGTTTGCATCCAATCCGCTAAAAACGCAGATTGGATGCGGACTGAAACTACGGTCGTGTGCTTGAGCTCTTACACTCCAAATGTTTTAAACCTGGCAGCGCGTGCTGGAGAAGAGTCCAGTTTATCAATGAATTTCTTTCTCTCCCCCACCCATCAGCCCCATTTGATAATTCTCCCCTTAGGTTTCTCAGCAGCAGCTGGGAGGCGAAACTGAGATCAGATTTTGCCTGGATTTTGAACTGGAAGAGATGTTGCACAAACATGACCTTTGAGCTAATCTGCTGGCATTGTGCAGTAGCAAAATCTGCCCAAAATAATGCTAATTTTGTTGCAGACACCAACGGCCCCCATTGACCATCAGCTTTTCTGTCATGTGACCCTGCTGCATGCTGCGCTATACCTTCTTGTATTTTTTCCAGACTCAGTGACTGAGGCCTCTAAAGGAGCCTCCAACGCAAATGTGAACGCGGTCTAAATTTACATGCCTCAGATTTATATTCTGCACCACGGGTACAGGGCATGTGCCGATTCTATTGCAGGTTTTTCAGAGTGTTGATGAGACTTTCGAAAATCTCATCCACTTTGCTGGTACTGTAATGTGTTGCCCATTTTCTGCATGCAAATCTGCAGTGGAAAATCTGCAGCATGTGAATTTACCCTTGTAAAAGCAGGCTGAAAACTTTGTTGTGGAACCCACATGGAAATTCAACAAAATTCCCATGCTTTTTCATGCAGTTTTCCATTTGAAGTGTTTTTGTGATGTGGATTTTAGGTGTTCTATTGGGCCTGTGCACAATGCCTGCTAGGCATGTTAAGATTGTCCTTAAAGAGGACCTTTCACCGCTCCTGACATGCCTGTTTTAATATCTTCATGCATTCCCCATGTAATAACAATTCTGGAACATCTATTCTTATGTCTGTACGTTGTGCCATTCCTTTATTATTTGCACTAGAAGTTATGAATGAATTGCTATTTGTCTTCAGTAAGGGAACAGAGGGGAGGTAACCAGTTGGGGGTGTGTCCCTGCACAGTCTGAACATGGCAGCACTGATTGGCTAGAGTCAGTCTGTGCAGGGACACACCCCCAACTTGTCACCTCCCCTCTGTTCCCTTACTAAAGACAAATAGCAATTCATTCATAACTTCTAGTGCAAATAATAAAGGAATGGCACAACATACAGACACAAGAATAGATGTTCCAGAATTGTTAGTACGTGGGGAATGCATGAAGATATTAAAACAGGTATGTCAGGAGTGGTGGAAAGGTCCTCTTTAAAGATGTTGTCTCACTTCAGCAAATGACATTTATCATGTAGAGAAAGTTAATATAAGCCACTTACTAATGTATTGTGATTGCCCATATTGCTTCCTTTGCTGGCTGGATCAATTTTTTTATCACATTATACACTGTTTGTTTCCATGGTTACGACCACCCTGTAATCCATCAGTAGTGGTCGTGCTGACACACTATAGAAAAAAGCACCATCCTATGTGTGCTACCATGGTCCCAGCCACTAGAGAGGCCGGCACTTTCTCCTATAGTGTGCACTCACAGCCATCGCTGATGGATTGCAGGGTGGTCGTAACCATGGAAACGAGCAGTGTATAATGTGATGGAAAAATGAATGAAGCCAGCAAAGGAAGCAATATGGACAATCACAATACATTAGTAAGTGGCTTGTATTAACTTTCTCTACATGATAAATGTCATTTGCTGAAGTGAGACAACCCCTTTAAGGACAATCTTAACATGCCTAGCAGGCATTGTGCACCAGGGCAGAGGTGTAGTTTGTAGGGGGGAGGGGGGGTGACGACTCCAGGCCCACTGGTAGAGTATGGTAGAGGCCACTAAGGACAGATTGGTTCTAATGAGTGCCACTCTCAACTATATTGAGCAGGGATGGCCTTACCATTTCCCCTCTTGCCTCAGGTGAAAACTGAAACGGAACCCCCCACCCCCAATGCCAATTTCTTAATCTAACCCCTTTGCCACAATAAAAGCGCTCATTGCCCATGTCCCTTTCGCTGCCCCCGTCTTGCCCCTACTTGGTGCTGCCTGAAGTGATCGCCTGACCTGGCCTCATTGGTGGTGCACCGCTGGCCACTTTTAGCCTGTGTCCCTCAGGACGCTGGACCACACACTGCATCCCACTGCAGGTGGCGCAGTTACATCGCTGCCCACATTGGGACGCTTGCTGTGCAGTGAAATACCTGGGAGTAATCTGAGTACAAGTTTTACTATAACAGTCACAAGGGGGCTGCTGAAATGTATGATACATGAGCAAGGCATTGGCAGTGGTGAGCCGCACTTCTAAGTCACAAGACACACAGTTGTACAGTGCATTGTCGTGCATTTGGCTCACCTCAGTTGTACCCGGCCAGCCGTTTTAGGCCCAGACACTACTGATATGTGTACAGCACTTCAATACACAGATCTGGCACCTA
Source organism: Rhinella marina (assembly GCA_900303285.1). Taxonomy (NCBI): domain Eukaryota; kingdom Metazoa; phylum Chordata; class Amphibia; order Anura; family Bufonidae; genus Rhinella; species Rhinella marina. Next base: position 46 of record ONZH01006129.1, on the reverse strand, counting down.
TCCACTGATAGTGTTGGATGGCGTTTTTTCTGTCTGGCGTTAGTTG
>ONZH01006128.1:0-58221 GCA_900303285.1 Rhinella marina | reverse complement strand
TCGTTGCACCTAGTTGGGTGCTTCCCTAACATGTGATGGGCATGTGCCTCGCCTTTCTTGGTCTGGGTGAGCACAATTGCCATGAGGGTAACCACCAGGCTGTTGCCTGAGAATTTGGGGTAATGGTGGGATTAGGCAGCCTCAGAGGCATCCATGCATGCTGCCCCTGCTGTTTCCTGTCCATTTCCGTGGTGTTTCCATCATTTTCTGATGTTTCCAGGTTTTCACCCAGCCTTCCCTAGGCAGAACCTTGGTCCCCTGCAAAAATGCTCGAGTCTCCCATTGACTTTAATGGGGTTCGTTACTCGAAACGAGCACCCGAGCATCGGGAAAAGTTCGAGTTTTAGTGCTTGCTCATCTCTATATAAGAGCAATTGCCTCTGGGAGAATTGTCCATTTAGATGTGCTTCTGGTTGTTGGTGGTCTGTCCTGGTGTCAGTGGATCCCACACAGTACTCCTTGGGAGGGACACAGATTATTAAACATTAATGGGACACTCTAGGTGTTCCTCACCCCAACCCTGCACCCCATCTCCTGCTTCCTACCTTTTTAACTTAGGTGTATGGTTTTCTGCGCAAAGAATCCCTATGAAGACCTCATTTCTCTTACTTATAGTGAGATGCCCCCATCCGTATCAAGGACGTCTACCTCATTAATACAGACTAATGGATCTGTTCCAGTGTATTCCTACGTAGAAAAACTTTTGAAAATCCTTCAATAAAAATAAGGGATAAAAATGTTTTGCTGTAAACTTCTAAAGATGCCCCTAGTGACAGCTGCAGACAGTTATGGTGACGCTCCATGCAGGTCACCATCCATCTTGGGCGGGCAAGGGCGCTGCATCACTCACCTAGCGTCTGCCCGAGGCAGCAGCAAGACTCTGGCTACTAGGTCTCTTTCTGTGTATATTTTAGGCTAGGGCTACACGGCGACAGTTGTCGCGCGACACCCGTCGCAGCCAGGATCCCTGAGTAGCGGGGATCCCATAGAGATGAATGGGATCGCCGCGGCAGTCGCAAGAAATCCAACACGGTTGGATTTCTTGTGACTGCCGCGGCGATCCCATTCATCTCTATGGGATCCCCGCTACTCAGGCATCCCTGCTGCAACGGGTGACGCGCGACAACTGTCGCCGTGTAGCCCTAGCCTTAGTGTTTATTCATCTCCCTGCAGCACTGAAAAAGTTAATTCCCTTTTTTGCTGTGTTCAGCTGTTTGACTAATGAGCTAATCAGCTTTCCTATATATGCTGGTCTGTTTGTTCCCCCCCTTGCCTGAGCAATACTTTAGATAACTTGATTTCACTTGCTTGCTAGGCCCTGCAAAAGAGCTATAATCTGTATGTCTGTGTACCAACTTCTGCCTGTTTCCTGGATCCTAATACTTTGCCGCCTGACATGACCTGACCTCTGAACTGTTTCATAAATTCACAAGTACTCTATCTGCCCTGACCTCTGGCTGTTCATACCTAATTCCCTGGTGCTTTGCACTGGTGTCTTTGACCCCAGTGGGTCAGCGGCCAACTACACTCACACAGGTACCCTGTGTGTGATCTTATATCTATGAAGAGAATATAGAGTTATGTATCAGAAAATTCACATTTCCAACTGTCATATAGATAAACCTGTCAGCACATTTATGCTGCCTTCACTGTTGGTAGCGTGATTAAAAACGGTATCCTTGATTCCATTAAATTATGTTATGACATAGAGTGTTGCATTATCGATAAATCATAGTTTCATTAACAGGTGTCACGTACGCACCGCTGCGTCTCACCACCTGGGATGGATCTGCCGGGGGCCAGACTACCTCCAAACTCTCACTCTGCGCACACACCACACACTCAGGCCACAAAGTGAGTGTAGATTGCCCCAAACATACACAGACCCAGCACCCCAAACACCCGCTGCCACCATCGACTTTGGCATAAGCCGGAAACGTTGCACAATTCACGTATATCCGTTCCAAGCAATCACACAGTCACACGTTCAGGCTATGGATTCTTTAGAACAACAAGGCAGACTTATAAAGGGAATATTTTATACACAAAAGTACTGCAGTGCTTACAAAAACAGATGTAAAATGAGACAAGATAAGAATAACGTAACAAACAGTAAGAATAAAATAAATGGGAGAAAAACAGTATTAGAAACTTACTGCCCCAGGAGAAGGGGAAGAAAATGGTTAATCGCCAACTCGGCTGTGACTCCCACGCGATGTAACACTGAAAAATGTCCAGGCAACACTTTTATAGAACTAGGATTGGTTTCCAGTTTCCGGTCGGCCTAGTCATTGACTAACCAAATCCCAGTTCTTCCATTGGGGGCAATTAATGAGGGGAGTGGAGGGCATTGAATATTGAAATCTCTTTGTTTTACAGTTTCCAAATCTCCCTCCAAAAAGGGTCCCTTTTCCCCAGTATCTGAGATTTGACGGGAGGATGAGGAGAAATGTCCTTTTGCTTATCTTGTACGTAGCTGGCAGACTCCACCCTGCTGGGGTAGACCATAGGCTTCAAAGAGCAGTCAGTCATTTGGTTAATGACTAGAGATGAGCGAGCATGCTCGTCCGAGCTTTGTGCTCGTTCGAGTATTAGGGTACTCGTAAGTGCTCGCTGCTCGGACGAGTATCTCGCCATGCTCGAGGAAATGGCATCTCCCGCATTTTGAATATTTGGCGCCTATAAACTCAGCCAATCACAAGCCAGGAGACTCTGCGGTACACCCAGCATCACGTGGGGCCCTTACATGTCGATAGCAGGGGTTGGCTGGCCTGATCAGGTGACCCTGGAATATACTAGTGACTGCCCGCGGTGCTCGGCTCAGATGCTGTCTGGATGTCGTTAGGGAAAGATCTGCTGCGTTTCAGGGAGAGTGTTAGGGCCTGGATTTAGTTCTCTGTTAGGCAGGAGTGATCTCAAAAGAACCCAACAGCCCTTCTAAGGGCTACAAGACATTTTTTTTGTCTCCTGGCTGGGATGGCTGGCACTAGTAGTGCAGCTATCGCCATATATAACCCTTTTTTTTAATTGTTTTATCTCAGTGATACAAATCCATTTCATACAGCAGTGTGGAACCATTCTGTGTGTCACAGTTCAGCTGTCCCCTCACCACAAACCACAATCCGTACTTTCTGTCCAGGTGACCCATACTGTACGTCACGTAATCAAATACGGTCTTTTGCTTTCACTGATACAGCTACATTAGAAAAATCTCTGTGCGACATTTGTCTGGGTTGCAGCCAAAATATCCACAGTCAGAAGGGGCTGAGTTTGCTCTCTGATAGTTTCTGCACGTCACGTTAAAAAAAATATATATATATAAAAAAAAAATATAAAAAAATATATATAAAAAATAGTTTTTTTGTTGTTTTATCTCAGTGATACAAATCCATTTCATACAGCTGTGTGGAACCATTCTGTCTGTCACAGTTCAGCTGTCCAGTCACCACAAACCACAATCAGTATTTTCTGTCCAGGTGACACATTCTGTACATCACTTAATTAAAAAAGGTATTTTGCTCTCACTGATACAGCTACATTACAAAAATCTCTGTGCGACATTTGTCTGGGTTGCACTTAAGCAGACCAAGTCTGCCTAATCTAATAGTTTCAATGTAATTGCTTCATACTGCACGGTATGTAATAACATACGTAATTTAGCTCTAACTTATCCACCTATATACAAACCACAATCCGTATTTTCTGTCCAGGTGACACATTCTGTACGTCACTTAATTGAAAAAGGTCTTTTGCTCTCACTGATACAGCTACATTACAAAAATCTCTGTGCGACATTTGTCTGGGTTGCAGTCAAAATAGCCACAGTCAGCAGGGGCTGAGTTTGCTCTCTGATAGTTTCTGCACGTCACATTAAAAAAAAAAAAAATACAAAAAAAAATTCAAAAATTAAAAATAAAAAAAAAGTTTTTGTTGTTGTTTTATCTCAGTGATACAAATCCATTTCATACAGCTGTGTGGAACCATTCTGTCTGTCACAGTTCAGCTGTCCAGTCACCACAAACCACAATCCGTATTTTCTGTCCAGGTGACACATTCTGTACGTCACTTAATTAAAAAAGGTCTTTTGCTCTCACTGATACAGCTACATTACAAAAATCTCTGTGCGACATTTGTCTGGGTTGCACTTAAGCAGACCAAGTCTGCCTAATCTAATAGTTTCAGTGTAATTGCTCCATACTGCACGGTACGTAATAACATACGTAATTTTGCTCTAACTTATCCACCTATATATTTTCTTGTTCAGATTGAACAAGTTTGTGGGTTTCAGTACAGCAGGCCCATTTATTTTTTTTTTTTTATATAATACACTTATATACAGCAAATGTTGAACCCCAGGGCTAAGGGTCGAGGACGAGGGCATGGGCATTCAATTACTGCAGGGGGCAGAGGCTGTGGTCCTGGGCAGGGTGAGACAGTACCTGCTGATGAGGGAGCAGGGGAACGCCACACGCTACACTCCCTAGCTTCATGTCTCAACTTACAGGGACACGTGGTAGAGGACTGTTGAAACCACAACAGTGCGAACAGCTGATGTCGTGGATTGCAGACAATGCTTCAAGTAATTTGTTCACCAGTCAGTCTTCCATGCAGTCCACCCACGTTACCCAAGGGAGCACTCCTCTGGCTACTCCACCTCAACCTCCTTCCCCCCAGTCTGCCCCCTCCCAGGAAAATTTGGAATGCGATCCGGCATACTCTGAGGAACTGTTTTCTGGACCCTTCCCAGAGTCACAAACCACTTCTCAGGTTGCTGCTGACCTCTTTCTCGATGCCCAAGTTTTCCAACTGTAGCAATCTGTGGGTGATGATGATGACATTGTTGACTTAGTGGAAGAAGTGTGTAAAGAGGTGTTGGACAATGAGGAGACACGGTTGTCAGACAGTGGTGAAGTTGTTGTCAGGGCAGGAAGTCCGAGGGGGGAGCAGACTGAGGAATCGGAGGATGATGAGGTGACTGACCCAAGCTGGGTTGATAAGCCGAGTAAAGAAAGTGCTTCTGAGGCGGAGGCAAGTGCTGCACCAGAACAGGTTGGAAGAGGCAGTGGTGTGGCCAGAAGGAGAAGCAGGGCCAGAGCTGGTGCATCAGCAGCAACTGTTTCACGTAGTGAAGCTCCCGTGGTGAGGCCTAGATGTTCGCAAGTCTGGAGGTTCTTTAAAGAAAGTGAGGATGACCGACGGACTGTGGTGTGAAACCTGTGCCACACCAGGATCAGCAGGGGTGCCACCACTACTAGCCTAACCACCACCAGCATGCGCTAAACACCCTACTCAATGGAACCAAGGCCGTTCACCTCCTGTGGGTCCCACTACTGCTCCTTCCCCTGTGTCACTCGCTGCCTCTGCTAGTCAACCCCCTGCCCAGTACCCCGGCACGAGCGCCTCCCGCCGGAAAAGTACACCTTCGCCTCCACGATCCTCCACAGCGTCCACCAATGTGTCCATGCGCAGCGTTCAGCTGTCTTTACAGCAGATGCTGGAGCGCAAGAGGAAATACAGTTCCACCACCCACATGCCCAAGCCCTCAACGTCCACATCTCCAAATTGCTGAGCCTGGAGATGCTGACCTATAGGCTTGTAGAGACCGAGGCCTTGGCGGTGGCTGCCCCTCGGTATTCGGTCCCCAGCCGCCACTATTTTTCCAGATGTGCCGTCCCATCCCTACACCAGCACGTGTCACAGAACATCATCCGTGCCCTGACCAATGCTGTTTCTGAGAAGGTCCACCTAACCACGGACACGTGGACAAGTGCTGCCGGGCAGGGAAACTATATATCACTGGGGTTAAACTATATATCACATTGGGTTAACTTGGTGGAGGCTGGGACCGAGTCTGACCCTGGGGCCACTCATGTACTGCCCACACCGAGGATTGCGGGGCCTACCTCGGTCACGGTCTCTCAGACGTACTATGCCTCCTCCTCTGACCCCTCCTCCTCCACCTCCTCCTCCGAATTACCATCCGTGGGCACGGCGCCTTCAGTCGGAGCTCTAGGCGCAGCAGCAGTGCCGTGGGTAAGCGCCAGCAGGCGGTGCTCAAACTGCTGAGCTTAGGTGACAAAAGGCACACCGCCCAAGAGCTGAACCTCAAGCCAGGCATGGTTGTGTGTGACAACGGGCGTAACCTGGTGGCGGCTCTGCAACTCGGCAGACTGACACATGTGCCATGCCTGGCCCACGTGTTCAATCTCATAGTTCAGCGGTTCCTCAAGACATACCCCAATCTGTCTGATTTGCTCACCAAGGTGCGCCGCATCTGTGCGCATTTCCGCAAGTCGAGCACAGATGCTGCCACTCTCAGGGCATCGCAGCGCCGCCTACAACTGCCCGCTCACCGACTGTTGTGCGACGTGCCCACAAGATGGAATTCGACATTAAACATGTTATCCAGAGTTTACCAGCAGCGCAGAGCGATTGTAGACTGCCAGATGTCAACTTCCACCAGAACTGGTAGTCAGGTCACTCAGATTCCTCAAGTCTACAATGAGGAGTGGACGTGGATGTCTGATATCTGCCAGGTGTTGAGCAACTTTGAGGAGTCAACACAGATGGTCAGCGGCGATGCCGCCATTATCAGCCTCACCATCCCGCTGCTTTGCCTGTTGAAAAACTCACTGCTCAGCATGAAGTCGGATGCTTTGCGCTTGTCACAAGAGACGGTGGAGGAAGATACGTCGCTTGATAGCCAGAGCACCCTCCGGTCTGTTTCTCAGTGCGTATCGGAGGAGGGGTATGAGGATGAGGAGGAAGAGGAGGAGAATGTCGTCGAGACAGAAGAGGGTACCAGTGCTCAGTCCTTAACTCTTGAGCGTGTATGGGCTGAAGAAGAGGACTTGGAGGAGGAGGAAATGGAGTGTCAGGCCAGTGAGGAGAGGGAATTCTTGCGTGTTGGGACTCTGGCGCACATGGCAGACTTCATGTTAAGCTGCCTATCCCGTGACCCTCACGTTAGAAGCATTTTTTAAAACACCGATTACTGGGTGTTCACTCTCCTGGACCCATGGTACAAGCAGAACCTTTCCACTCTCATCCCTGTAGAGGAAAGGAGTATGAGAGTGAATCAATATCAACAGGCCCTGGTGCACAAGCTGAAACAATCCTTCCCATCTGACGCCGCTAGCGGCAGAGGGCATGGTTCTGTGGGCCAAGTAGCGGGGGAGAGGAGGTGAGCAGGCAGCTTGTCCAGCACTGGAAGGTGAACGCTCTCCAAGGCCTTTGCCAGTTTTATGTCACCCCAGCAAGCCACTGTCACCTGTCCCCAGTCTAGGCAAAGTAGGGGTGAGCTTTACAGAAAAATGCTGAGGGAGTACCTAGCTGACCATACCAACGTCCGGACCGATCACTCTGCTCCATACAACTACTGGGTTTCAAAGCTGGACACGTGGCCTGAACTGGCTCTGTACGCTTTGGAGGTGCTGGCCTGCCCTGCCGCTAGCGTGTTGTCAGAGCGGGTATTCAGTGCAGCTGGTGGTGTGATCACCGATAAGCGTACACGCCTGTCAACTGACAGCGCTGACAGGCTGACGCTTATTAAAATGAACAAAGCCTGGATTTCACCGGAATTCAAATCTCCTCCGGGGGAAAGCAGCTAAAGATTAACATTACTTATGTATCTGATTCCTCTTCTCTACTCCTCCTACTCCTCCTCCTCCTTGTCGTCTTTGCTGACCCAAAAAACTGAATTTTTTAGAGGTCCAACTGGCACTCTTTTACCACAATTTTTCCGGAGGTCCACCTACAGGCCCTCTCTTCAAACAATTTTTCCAGAGGTCCACCTACAGGCCCTCTCTCCAAACAATTTTTCCGGAGGTCCACCTACAGGCCCTCTCTGTAAACAATTTTTCCGGAGGTCCGCCTACAGGCCCTCTCTCCAAACAATTTTTCCGGAGGTCCACCTACAGGCCCTCTCTCTAAACAATTTTTCTTTGCACCTAGTTGGGTGCTTCCCTAACATGTGATGGGTATGTGCCTCGCCTTTCTTGGTCTGGGTGAGCATAATTGTCATGAGGGTAACCACCAGGCTGTTGCCTGAGAATTTGGGTTAATGGTGGGATTAGGCAGCCTCAGAGGCATCCATGCATGCTGCCCCTGCTGTTTCCTGTCCTTTTCCGTGGTGTTTCCATCATTTTCTGAGGTTTCCAGGTTTTCACCCAGCCTTCCCTAGGCGGAGCCTTGGTCCCCTGCAAAAGTGCTCAAGTCTCCCATTGACTTCAATGGGGTTCGTTACTCGAAACGAGCACCCGAGCATCGGGAAAAGTTCGTCTCGAATAACGAGCACCCGAGCATTTTAGTGCTCGCTCATCTCTATTAATGACCCTTCTATCCAGCAGAAATCACACTTTATATAACAGAAACACAACATAGATAATTCTATACTGGCTACAAGAAGTATGCACCCCCACACTATATTCATGACAACAGGCTTTTACCTATGCACAAAGAGTGAGAGAGACCCATTAAACCTTGGTGAGGAGAAGCTGAAGAGGAACAGCCCAGTACACAATTAACCTTGGCCATGAGCCAGTATTAAAAGTAGGAATTACGCAACACTTTAGAGTGAAACATAGTTGGGAATCTGTCACATTAAATATAGTATCTGATCTGCCAGGAGTAGCTGGGAAGATTGATTTATAGTCTTATAGGAAAAGATTCAGTATAACTTGTATTTTATTCATTTACTTACCTTCTCAGTCTGGGCTTAGGAGTCCAGTGGGACTCGGTCTGAAGCCAAACAAGGCTCCATACACTCAGAGCCATAATAAAAAATGCATACTCTGTGGGGCAGCAGCATATTAACCCTTGTGGTTTACTGGTCCAGTGACTCCTTATCAGAGAAAGAGCCCACCCAAGATATCCAACTGCCACTACACTCCGGCCGCCCATCCCAGGCCTCTGCGGACTGTGCAAACACACAACACCTCTTCCTGATCTCGTGGTGTCATGCGCAGTGTGTGTTGCTGTAGCAGCCATGATGGTTATAGGGATCACTGCTGAAATAGCAAATTGTTATTCTCGGTGGTGGATCCCCGTGTATACACTACTGTGGAGGGTGTAACTCTAAAGGACGCAGACATAGTTGAAAGTTATTGTGCAGTCTGACCCACCTGTCAGTGGTCCCACGGGACCCAGTGTCCCCTCGCAATTGTGTGGTGTGCGTGGTGGTAAATACTGCCACTGCAACTAGAACAAGTGAATCAAACAAGAGTGAAGACCAAGACTCTAAGAGAGGGCATAAGACACACTAGGGAGGGATGCAGAAAAACTAGAAGAAAAAAAAACCGATAATTTCTGGGGGGAGAGAAAACATCGCCCATCAGTGTTACCAAAGCCCCATTCTAAATGAATAAGGGTAAGTCCCTTAAGGTGAAAAAGCAGACCTGTATAAACACTGACAACTCCAAGGCCTCCTGGTCTCCCTCCTCCAAGTGCATTGATTGCAGGAGGACCATGCCAGTTCAAGTGACTCCTCCTGGCAGGGGTGAACTGGTCATAAATAGAGATGAGCGAGCACTAAAATGCTCGGGTGCTCGTTATTCGAGGCGAACTTTTCCCGATGCTCGGGTGCTCGTTTCGAGTAACGAACCCCATTGAAGTCAATGGGAGACTCAAGCATTTTTGAAGGGGACCAAGGCTCTGCCTAGGGAAGGCTGGGTGAAAACCTGGAAACATCAGAAAATGATGGAAACACCACGGAAATGGACAGGAAACAGCAGAGGCAGCATGCATGGATGCCTCTGAGGCTGCCTAATCCCACCATTACCCCAAATTCTCCTGCAACAGCCTGGTGGTTACCCTCATGGCAATTGTGCTCAACCAGACCAAGAAAGGTGAGGCACATGCCCATCCCATGTTAGGGAAGCACCCAACTAGGTGCAACGCAGGTCCATCACCCATGCCCATGCTGGCACTGCTCTCCTATCCCCAGCCACACGATGCAGGCATAAGTCTGACACAGCATGGCGGTGAAACCAACAAGTGACCAAGTTAGATGAGGTAGCTGGTGAAGCACCCAAAAATTTAGCCTGACACAGCATGGCGGTTACACCACCAATGACTTTGTCCGACTGAGAATGCAGTGAAATGGCTTTTGTTGAGCCTCCAAAATTTTTTTTCTTTTCAGAGTACATAAAGTCGACCCTCAGCAAAAAAATTTATTTTTAAATGTCGGTACTTGCGCCTCCTGAAAAATTGTTTTGGACTGTCTGTTTAACGCTCCTGAAACATTGTTTTACAGTGTCTGTAGTTGACACTGCGGAAAAAGTGTTTGGAGAGAGGGCCTGTAGGTGGCCCTCTGGAAAAATTGTTTAGAGAGAGAGCCTGTAGGTGGACCTCCGGAAAAATTGTTTGGAGAGAGGGCCTGTAGGGGGCCCTCCGGAAAAATTGTTTAGAGAGAGGGCCTGTAGGTGGACCTCCAGAAAAATTGTTTAGAGAGAGGGCCGGTAGGTGGACCTCCAGAAAAATTGTTTGGAGAGAGGGCCTGTAGGGGGCACTCCGGAAAAATTGTTTAGAGAGAGGGCCTGTAGGTGGACCTCCAGAAAAATTGTGTAGAGAGAGAGCCTGTAGGTGGACCTCCAGAAAAATTGTTTGGAGAGAGGGCCTGTAGGTGGACCTCTGGAAAAATTGTTTAGAGAGAGGGCCTGTAGGTGGCCCTCCGGAAAAATTGTGGTAAAAGAGTGCCAGTTGGACCTCTAAAAAATTCAGTTTTTTGGGTCAGCGTTAGGCAAAGACGACAAGAAGGAGGAGGAGTAGGAGGAGTAGAGAAGAGGAATCGGATACATAAGTAATGTTAATCTTTAGCTGCTTTCCCCCGGAGGAGATTTGAATTCCGGTGAAATCCAGGATTTGTTCATTTTAATAAGCGTCAGCCTGTCAGCGCTGTCAGTTGACAGGTGTGTACGCTTATCGTGATGACGCCACCAGCTGCACTGAATACCCGCTCTGACAACACGCTAGCGGCAGGGCAGGCCAGCACCTCCAAAGCGTACAGAGCCAGTTCAGGCCACGTGTCCAGCTTTGAAACCCAGTAGTTGTATGGAGCAGAGTGATCGGTCCGGACGTTGGTATGGTCAGCTAGGTACTCCCTCAGCATTTTTCTGTGAAGCTCACCCCTACTTTGCCTAGACTGGGGACAGGTGACAGTGTCTTGCTGGGGTGACATAAAACTGGCAAAGGCCTTGGAGAGCGTTCCCCTGCCAGTGCTGGACAAGCTGCCTGCTCGCCTCCTCTCCCCCGCTACTTGGCCCACAGAACCATGCCCTCTGCCGCTAGCGGCGTCAGATGGGAAGGATTGTTTCAGCTTGTGCACCAGGGCCTGTTGATATTGATTCACTCTCATACTCCTTTCCTCTACAGGGATGAGAGTGGAAAAGTTCTGCTTGTACCGTGGGTCCAGGAGAGTGAACACCCAGTAATCGGTGTTTGAAAAAATGCTTCTAACGCGAGGGTCACGGGATAGGCAGCCTAACATGAAGTCTGCCATGTGCGCCAGAGTCCCAACACGCAAGAATTCCCTCTCCTCACTGGCCTGACTCTCCATTTCCTCCTCCTCTTCAGCCCATACACGCTCAAGAGTTAAGAAGGACTGAGTACTGTTACCCTCTTCTGTCTTGCCGACATTCTCCTCCTCTTCCTCCTCATCCCCCTCCTCTGATACACGCTGAGAAACAGACCGGAGGGTGCTCTGGCTATCAAGCGACGTATCTTCCTCCACTGTCTCTTGTGACAAGCGCAAAGCTTCCGAATTCATGCTGAGCAGTGAGTTTTTCAACAGGCAAAGCAGCGGGATGGTGAGGCTGATAATGGCGGCATCGCCGCTGACCATCTGTGTTGACTCCTCAAAGTTGCTCAACACCTGGCAGATATCAGACATCCACGTCCACTCCTCATTGTAGACTTGAGGAATCTAAGTGACCTGACTACCAGTTCTGGTGGAAGTTGACATCTGGCAGTCTACAATCGCTCTGCGCTGCTGGTAAACTCTGGATAACATGTTTAATATCGAATTCCATCTTGTGGGCACGTCGCACAACAGTCGGTGAGAGGGCAGTTGTAGGCGGCGCTGGGCTGCCCTGAGAGTGGCAGCATCTGTGGTCGACTTGCGGAAATGCGCACAGATGCGGCGCACCTTGGTGAGCAAATCAGACAGATTGGGGTATGTCTTGAGGAACCGCTGAACTATGAGATTGAACACGTGGGCCAGGCATGGCACATGTGTCAGTCTGCCGAGTTGCAGAGCCGCCACCAGGTTACACCCGTTGTCACACACAACCATGCCTGGCTTGAGGTTCAGCGGTGCCAGCCACAGATCGGTCTGCGCCATGATGCCCTGTAACAGCTCTTGGGCGGTGTGCCTTTTGTCACCTAAGCTCAGCAGTTTGAGCACCGCCTGCTGGTGCTTACCCACGACACTGCTGCTGCGCCTAGAGCTACCGACTGAAGGCGCCGTGCCCACGGATGGTAATTCGGAGGAGGAGGTGGAGGAGGAGGGGTCGGAGGAGGAGGCATAGTATGTTTGAGGGACCGTGACCGAGGTAGGCCCCGCAATCCTCGGTGTGGGCAGTACATGAGCGGCCCCAGGGTCAGTCTCGGCCCCAGCCTCCACCAAGTTAACCCAATGTGCCATCAGTGATATATAGTGTCCCTGCCCAGCAGCACTTGTCCACGTGTCCGTGGTTAGGTGGACCTTCTCAGAAACAGCATTGGTCAGGGCACAGATGATGTTCTGTGACACGTGCTGGTGTAGGGATGGGGCGGAACATCGGGAAAAATAGTGGCCTCGGTCTCTACCAGCCTATAGGGCAGCATCTCCAGGCTCAGCAATTTGGAGATGTGGACGTTGAGGGCTTGGGCATGTGGGTGGAACTGTATTTCCTCTTGCGCTCCAGCGTCTGCTGTAAAGACAGCTGAATGCTGCGCAGGGACACATTGGTGGAGGTTGTGGAGGATCGTGGAGGCGAAGGTGTGGTTTTCCGGTGGGAGGCGCTCGTGTCGGGGTCCTGGGCAGGGGGTTGACTAGCAGAGGCAGCGAGTAACACAGGGGAAGGAGCAGTGGTGTGACCCGCAGGAGGTGAACGGCCTTGGTTCCATTGAGTGGGGTGTTTAGCACTCATATGCCTGCGCATGCTGGTGGTGGTTAGGTTAGTAGTGGTGGCACCCCTGCTGATCCTGGTGTGGCACAGGTTGCACACCACAGTCCGTCGGTCATCCTCACTTTCTTTAAAGAACCTCCAGACTTGCGAACATCTAGGCTTCGCCACGGGAGCTTCACTATGTGAAACAGTTGCTGCTGATGCACCAGCTCTGGCCCTGCTTCTCCTTCTGGCCACACCACTGCCTCTTCCAACCTGTTCTGGTGCAGCACTCGCCTCCGCCTCAGAAGCACTGTCTTCACTCGGCTTATCAACCCAGCTTTTGTCAGTCACCTCGTCATCCTCCGATTCCTCAGTCTGCTCCCCCCTCGGACTTCCTGCCCTGACAACAGCTTCACCACTTTTTGACAACCGTGTCTCCTCATCGTCCGACACCTCTTTACACACTTCTTCCACTAAGTCAACATTGTCATCATCATCACCCACAGACTGCGACAGTTGGAAAACTTGGGCATCAGGAAAGAGGTCAGCAGCAACCTGAGAAATGGTTTGTGACTCTGGGAAGGATCCAGAAAACAGTTCCTCAGAGTATGCCGGATCGCATTCCAAATTTTCCTGAGAGGGGGCAGACTTTGGGGAAGGAAGTTGAGGTGGAGGAACCAGAGGAGTGTTCCCTTGGGTAACGTGGGTGGACTGCGTGGAAGACTGACTGGTGGACAAATTACTTGAAGCATTGTCCGCAATTCACATCAGCTGTTCGCACTGTTGTGGTTTCAACAGTCCTCTACCACGTGTCCCTGTAAGTGGAGACATGAAGCCAGGGAGTGTAGCTCTGCGGCGTTCCCCTGCTCCCTCATCAGCAGGTACTGTCTCACCCTGCCTAGGACCACGGCCTCTGCCCCCTGCAGTAATTGAATGCCCATGCCCACACCCTCGTCCTCGACCCTTAGCCCTGGGGTTTAACATTGTCTGTATATAAGTGTATTATATATAAAAAAAAAAAAATGGGCCTGCTGTACTGAAACCCACAAACTTGTTCAATCTGAACAAGAAAATATATAGGTGGATAAGTTAGAGCAAAATTACGTATGTTATTACGTACCGTGCAGTATGGAGTAATTACACTGAAACTATTAGATTAGGCAGACTTGGTCTGCTTAAAGGGATTCTGTCAGCAGCATTTCACATATTGAGCTATTTATACCATTGGATTCGGCCAGTTATAAGCAGTTCTAAATTGTAATTGTTATAGGTCACAGAGGCAGTTTTTGTGGTAAAAAAACGATTTTTAGTAGCTGTCACTCACTGTAAATAAGGAGCCCAAGGGGAGTTCCCAACCGTTGAAGGAGCCCGGGCTCGGCGATTCACAGTGAGTGACAGCTACTAAAAATCGTTTTTTTACCACAAAAACTGCCTCTGTGACCTATAACAATTACAATTTAGAACTGCTTATAACTGGCAGAATCCAATGGTATAAATAACTCAATATGTGAAATGCTGCTGACAGAATCCCTTTAAGTGCAACCCAGACAAATGTCGCACAGAGATTTTTGTAATGTAGCTGTATCAGTGAGAGCAAAAGACCTTTTTTAATTAAGTGACGTACAGAATGTGTCACCTGGACAGAAAATACGGATTGTGGTTTGTATATAGGTGGATAAGTTAGAGCAAAATTACGTATGTTATTACGTACCGTGTAGTATGGAGCAATTACACTGAAACTATTAGATTAGCCAGACTTGTTCTGCTTAAGTGCAACCCAGACAAATGTCGCACAGAGATTTTTGTAATGTAGCTGTATCAGTGAGAGCAAAAGACCTTTTTTAATTACGTGACGTACAGAATGTGTCACCTGGACAGAAAATACGGATTGTGCTTTGTATATAGGTGGATAAGTTAGAGCAAAATTACGTATGTTATTACGTACCGTGCAGTATGGAGCAATTACACTGAAACTATTAGATTAGGCATACTTGGTCTGCTTAATTGCAACCCAGACAAATGTCGCACAGAGATTTTTGTAATGTAGCTGTGTCAGTGAGAGCAAAAGACCTTTTTTAATTACGTGACGTACGGAATGTGTCACCTGGACAGCAAATACGGATTGTGCTTTGTATATAGGTGGATAAGTAAGAGCAAAATTACGTATGTTATTACGTACCGTGCAGTATGGAGCAATTACACTGAAACTATTAGATTAGGCAGACTTGGTCTGCTTAAGTGCAACCCAGACAAATGTCGCACAGAGATTTTTGTAATGTAGCTGTATCAGTTAGAGAAAAAGACCTTTTTTTAATTACGTGACGTACAGAATGTGTCACCTGGACAGAAAATACGGATTGTGGTTTGTGGTGACTGGACAGCTGAACTGTGACACACAGAATGGTTCCACACAGCTGTATGAAATGGATTTGTATCACTGAGATAAAACAACAAAAAAACTATTTTTTTTTAAATATTTTTTTATATATATATTTTTTAACATGACGTGCAGAAAATATCAGAGAGGAAACTCAGCCCCTGCTGTCTATGGCTATTTTGACTGCAACCCATAAAAATGTCGCACTCAGATTTTTCTAATGTAGCTGTATCAGTTAGAGAAAAAGACCTTTTTTAATTACGTGACGTACAGAATGTGTCACCTGGACAGAAAATACGGATTGTGGTTTGTGGTGACTGGACAGCTGAACTGTGACACACAGAATGGTTCCACACAGCTGTATGAAATGGATTTGTATCACTGAGATAAAACAATAAAAAAAAAAAAATTGTTATATATGGTGATAGCTGCACTACTAGTGCCAGCCAGCCCAGAGACAAAAAAAAGTGTCTTGTAGCCCTTAGAAGGGCTGTTTGGTTCTTTTGATATCACTCTTGCCTAACAGAGAACTAAATCCAGGCCTGAACCTGGAAGTGACGGCGCGTGCGCAGATGAATGGAAGCCCTTGCAGTGTTCGGCACTGCAAGCGCTATTGCGCATGCGCCGCCCACGATCCTTCTGCGCACGCGCGGGATTTCAGCGCTAGGCCAAACGGTCTAGCGCTGTCAGTCAATTTAAAGAGGGGCGTGCACTTAGGCATGGGGGAGAGCCTCGGGCCCGGGGGGGGGGCGGTGAAGAAGCGGTGCTCAGGAGGAAAGAGCCCGCCCCCTGGTGCTCCGAAGGCTCATTAGCATAATTTTTAAACTTCACTTTTCTGCACAACCGCTGCACTATACTCTGCAATACAGGTATGTGAATAATTGGCAAATTAAGGGCTTTTAACCTATGTATTAAAATACATAGGTTAAAACCTGGTGACAGAGCCTCTTTAAGTTTCCAGTCTGCCCTTGCCTCCCAAACTCCAAAGGATCGCTGCCAGTTTCTTGTTAACCATAATTCAGGAAAACTTCAACTTGACTAAGTCATGGCTGACAGAGGGAGTGTTCCAGGAGTGTGTTATAGCTATTTTAGCCACAAGAAAACAATTAGGAGATCCATCTATGAGTAGCTCTAGAATATTCGGAATTCAATGCTTCAAGGGAGCGTCCCATGGGGATTTGCGTAGATTGTCTTTAGAAATAGTATGGATAAGAGATTAAACTTGAATCCATAACCGAGTGAGTTTGAGGCACTTCCACTAGATGTGTGATATGTGAAGGAGCTTTCCTGACCACAACCCCAAAAGCACAACCATGAAACATTAGGATACATCTGGGAGAGTCTCTAGGGAGTCAAATACTAATCCATTAGGACCTTATAAAGTACCCTGCCTCAGACGAAGAGACATTAATTTGCCAGTAATCTCCACCATGTCCTGCAGGTCTCAAAGGGTCTACTCCTCGCACAAATCATCTTCCCATTGCTTCATGTATGACAGCTTTCCTGACGGGTACACCAAATGTGCATATAATCTACAGATATTACTGAGCCCTCTTCCACCTCCATCCCCCAGCTATGTTAGCCAAAGTCATCTTGTCATTTATCAGCGATACAGTATAGTATTGCAGTTGTTGAAGGCGATGCATCTAAATGTACAATGAATAACATGAACACATGAGATGGTTTTTAAATGAGTGTGAATCAGTGGAACTACATTGCAAACTGTAAAAAACAAAACCCTATTAAGAAATTGTGTGACAAGAAAAAATTCAAACATCAGTTTCCACTTTGTGTCTATAACAACTACTTTGATGGCACACTAAACCTTCAGTGTTATTTTGATTTACTGTGCAGCTAAATGTTTATTCTTTGTAGTCTGGGCATAGCCATTTTGAGCAGGGAAGATAGAGCCTATGGTGTGTATTAATAGAGTGCATGATAGGAAGATCAGAGAATGTTTGGTACAGATCACTACTTTAATCCTCAAATCTATAGTATTGATAAGATACAGAAACATTTACATATAGTATACAGTACATATTGGAACCTCTTTCTGTAATCTTCACCTATATTAGCTGCTTGCCTAATATTTAGTGTTCTTTTAATCTTTTGCAAGCATCAACAATACATTTTATATGTCACTATCCTCTTTTGAAACCTAAAATAAAATATAAAGGCTCTTAAACAATATATTAAGGAGAATTTTGCTGTGGGGGTTCACACAATCCATCAATATGAGTTGTGTATCTGCACAGGCTAAACTGATTTCAAAATACTTTCCAACTATCCCATCTATAATTCTTTATTAGATCTTGTATTTAAAGAGGCTCTGTCACCCAAATGAAACCTACCCTACCAGGCATATAGCTGATGACGTTGATAAAAGCCATACCTTTTATTGTGCTGTAAGATATCCCGTTTTGCAGAAAAATAAACCTTTAAAACTATTTAAATGAGGCGTTGGAGCACTCGGAGGTGGGCTTATGCCGGCTGAGCACTGCTTAACCTACGCCCCTATTACTTCCTAATGCTGCCTCCTCCACTAAGCTGGGGCAGGAAAGAAAAGATACAGTGAGCACGCGCTGGCAAGGAGGCGAGTGCGCAGGCGCTGGATCTCAGCGCTGTCACTCAAGAGGTATGGGGGCGTGATTTAGTGGAGGCGGCAGCATTAGGAAGTAAAAGGGGCGTAGGTGAAGCAGTGATCGGATGGCATAAGCCCGCCTCCAAGTGCTCCAACGCCTCATTTGAATATTCTCAAAAGTTTATTTTTCTGCAAAACGGGGTATCTTACAGCAGAATAAAAGGTATGGCTTTTATCAACGTCATCAGCCCTACCAGGCTATATGCCTGGTAGGGTAGGTTTAATCTGGGTGACAGAGCCTCTTTAAGTCTGTGATTATATTTTAGTGTGAACAGAATCAAGAAGAAAATGATGCTTCAGCACTCTTCATCAACAATTAAAACCAAGAATTTATTATGAATCCATTAACATAGGCTGCAAACACAGGTCCAGATTTGTGAGAGGGTTCTTAATAGCATTTTACTGTTGAGCCTGACTGGTCCAAAAAATGTTGCAGCCAGCTACTTTCTATTTGTATCCTTGAAAGGTCCAGCACCATGCCCCATTCTAGTCTATTAAGCTCCAGATGGGATGACTGGAGCATCATATCAGTTTTCTGTTGAGCCAATGATGGTTTTGGTGCTCTAGGGAGACTACAACTGTGTACCTAGATATTGTGGTCAAGGAACCAAGGTGGAATGCAGCAGATCTGGATGATCAGAAAAATGAAACCTCCCTCACACTGTAATAGAAGGGGAAGGGCAAAAGGTTGCCATAGAGAGACATAGTTCCTGCATTTGTGCTAAAGCGGACATGTCATATTAGCTGCCTGCAGTACTTGTACAGCATTGTTTTTTTTTTTTAAAGCTGGCACTGTTTTGAAAAATTCCCACATAAGAGATGGCGACAGAGAGCCACTGCCACATGAGCTTGCTCTACGGCTGGCAGCCTTTTTTGACCCTACTCCAATAACAGCAGCAGCATCACCTGCTCCTGACTACAAAAAATTCAGATATGTAACTGGCAGTTTGTTTTTGTTGTACGTCAGCTCTGTGCTGTATTACCTCCTGTCATCATCCTAATCTGGTTCCCTGGTCCTGTCCAACATATAATCATTAACATCATTATCACTGCCACTGTTATGCCCCTTTCACACGTGCGGGAGACTCGCACGTCTCCCGCAACGCATCTACAGGGCTGGACTCGGCACTGACAGGGATCGCATATAATGCTATGCGATCCCTGTCAGTGCCGAGTCCAGCCCTGTAGATGCGTTGCGGGAGACGTGCGAGTCTCCCGCACGTGTGAAAGGGACATTAGACTTTTAGGTTATGACCACACAGCACTGTCGTGATCCGGTCAGGTTGCAGCCGTACTGCAGTCAAGAACCGCATGGCTAATTAACCTGCAGCTGTCTTTCATTTAACTAATGAAGACCACACTATATAGTCGGTCTTCATTGTAAATGGCCATGTGGCAACTTCAATACCGAGTGGCCATTAACAATGAAGACCGACTATATAATTTGTTTCATGTAGAATCAATAATTGTTTCGCTTATCTCTACTCAACACCTTTTCAAAAATACTCCTTGCACTATTTGCTTTGTTATTAGTTCTTACACTATAAACGGACAATGCCTTTAGTCTATCCAAAGCCAAAAAGCAAGCCACTAATTTTTAGGGGTTTTCCAAGACTTTTATTCTGATGATTTATCCTTTGGATAGGTAATCAGCATCTAATCGGTGGGGGAACACATTCGGGACCCCCACACATCAGTTGTTTGAGAAGGCTATGGTGCTCGCAGTAGCACCATGACCATCTCTCATTGTGCCTGGTATCACAGCTCAGCTCCATTCACTTCAGTGGGGTGGAGCTGTTCCTAGGCCATGTGACCAATGAATGTGAATGTGTGAGAAGGCCGCAGTGCTGCTGCCAGAGCAAATGTCTTCTCAAACAGCTTATTGGTTGGTGTCCCAGGTGTCGGACCCCCCCAATCAGATACTGATGACCTGTCCAGATATTATATATATATATATATATATATATATACATACAATGCAACGGCACACTGCCAACCAGATAAAGCACAAAATGCCATAGTGATATGAGGTATTCTGAAGCTAATGCTATGCTTGTTTAGTAAATTAGAGATTCTTGGCAAATATATTTTGTACAAAATTATCTGAGCCCATCCACCAAATAGTCAAGGTGATCTCTGTAGGACGGGAACCTAACACTATTTCCTACCTGTTATGTGCCAACCTTGGCTTCCGTATAGTCAGGGGGTGCTGGTTCCACATGCATGCTGGATCCCCTCTGCCTTTTGCCATTTCTGGTGCTTCAAAGGCCTCCACTCATTCAGGGATGCAGGTACCAACATGCATGCCGAGTCCACTCGGCTTTATAGTTACACTAATTAAAATCAACCTATGGGGAAGATGGGCTAGTCAGGAGTGCATGACTAAATGGAGTAGCCACACCTCCAGTACAAACTTACAAAGAAAAAAAAAGGGAATTTCAGTCAGCACATCCCAGTGCGCAGGTGCACGTTGCTATGGCTAAATGCACAAGGAAAGGTTCACGTCCTACAGAGATCACCTTGACAATTTGGTGGATGGGCTCAGATAATTTTGTACAAAATATATTTGCCAAGAAACTCTAATTTACTAAACAAGCATAGCATTAGCTTCAGAATACCTCATATCACTATGGCATTTTGTGCTTTATCTGGTTGGCAGTGTGCCGTTGCATTGTATGTATTTTCCTTTCCTTGTGCATTTAGCCATAGCAACGTGCACCTGAGCACTGGGATGTGCTGACTGAAATTCCCTTTTTTTTCCCTATATATATATATATATATATCTAGACTTCCTCCATAATGTGTTACCATATGTTTAACATAGCCCTTTTAAATTACATGGTGGCATATGTTCTATAGATCGACCCTCAATAATAACGAAGCTAGACCAAATTCAGATAAATATAATTAGATAATTATTAATTAGATAAATTAATTAGATAAATATTAACATTTTAGAAGATAATGGCCTCGATGCTTACCATGTTACTAAATTAGAAATATATTAGATAAATACCGTATTTTTCGCCCTATAAGACGCACCGGCCCATAAGACGCACCTAGGTTTTAGTGTAGGAAAATAAGAAAAAAATATTTTTCATCAGATCCTCTTATCAGACTGCCCATAAATTTAAGGACATCACATCAGACCCCCATATCAGCCCCCTGTGCCCCCATACCATCTCACTGTGCTCCCACCAGACCTCAGATCAGCAGAATGTGCCCCCATCAGACCTCAGATCAGCAGAATGTGCCCCCATCAGACCTCAGATCAGCAGAATGTGCCCCCATCAGACCTCACATCAGCAGAATGTGCCCCCATCATACCTCAAATCAGCAGAATGTGCCCCCATCAGACCTCAGAGCAACAGTATGTGCCCCCATCAGACCTCACATCAGCAGAATGTGCCCCCATCAGACCTCATATCAGCAGAATGTGCCCCCATCAGACCTCAGATCAGCAGAATATGCCCCCAACAGACCTCAGATTAGCATATTGTGCCCCCAACAGACCTCAGATTAGCATATTGTGCCCCCATCAGACCTCATATTACCATATTGTGCCCCCATCAGACCTCAGATTAGCGTTTTGTGCCCCTTCACGCCTCAGATCAGCGTCTTGTGCCCCTATCAGACCTCAGATCAGCCCACCCAGCCACTTAAAGACCATACTTACCTGTTCTGCGCTGCCGCTGCCGTCCGGTCCCACGCTCCGCGCTCCTCTCTCTTCCCTGCCGGCACGCACTATGACCTGACGCTGCAGCGTCAAAAATACGGTATATAACAAATCAAAATTAGTTAATTAATTGTCCACTCAACAAAGCGACTTACTCCATACGCCATGTAGGCACTACATGGCATAATCCCAGCATCGCAGGCCATCTTCTATAATATTTTGTAAGTCAGCATTCAGAATATCGCCTCCTATGTCAGTTAGTTTTTTAGAATCATCAGAATATAAACCAATTTATTTAATTATTGCATTTTGCACTGAAACGGCCCATACAAACTATATTTTTAGATCACACACCTATTTTCTATGCAATAGAAATGGAAATCTCCAGAACTCAGGGATGCCTGAATTATTTCTTCATATTATAAGGTACAACAAAAAAAATTTGATGATGCATTTTGGACTAAATCACATTTCTCAGTCATTGTATGGTCATTTTCCATACAGTCCGCATATGTATTTTTATATTAAGATATTTATCAGCAGTGACTATATATTGCTGTTAGCTTAAAAGTTTGTGCTGTGCAAAGATATTGATGACCTTTTCTTAAAATAGGTCATCAATATCAGATTGGCAGGGGGTTTGGCTTTTTGAAGGGTTGTGGCGCTTGTGTGAGCACTGCTTCCACTTCAAAATTAGGCCTTGTTCACATGTCAGTTATTTGATCAGTTACAGTGCCTTGCGAAAGTATTCGACCCCCTGGAACTTTTCAACCTTCTGCCACATTTCAGGCTTCAGACAAAAATATATAACATTTTAAATTTTTGGTGAAGAATCAACAACAAGTGGGTCACAATTGTGAAGTGGAACGAAATTTATTGGACCATTTAAACTTTTTTTCTAATAATAAAACTGAAAAGTTGGGCGTGCAAAATTATTCGGTCCCCTTGCATTAATGCTTTGTTGCGCCACCTTTTGCTGCAATTACAGCTGCAAGTCGCTTAGGGTATGTCTCTATTAGTTTTGCACATCTAGAGACTGAAATTCTTGCCCATTCTTCCTTGCAAAACAGCTTGAGCTCTTTGAGGTTGGATGGAGAGCGTTTGTGAACTGCAGTTTTCAGCTCTTTCCACATATTCTCAATTGGATTCAGGTCTGGACTTTGACTTGGCCATTCTAAGACCTGGATACGTTTATTTTTGAACCATTCCATTGTAGATTTTGCTTTATGTTTGGGATCATTGTCTTGTTGGAAGATAAATCTCCATCCTAGTCTCAGGTCTTTTGCAGACTCCAACAGGTTTTCATCCAGAATGGTCCTGTATTTGGCTCCATCCATCTTCCTATCAATTTTAACCATCTTCCCTGTCCCTGCTGATGAAAAGCAGGCCCAAACCATGATGCTGCCACCACCATGTTTGACAGTGGGGATGGTGTGTTCAGGGTGATGAGCTGTGTTGGTTTTACGCCAAACATATCATTTTGCATTGTTTCCAAAAAGTTTGATTTTGATTTCATCTGATCAGAGCACCTTCTTCCACATGTTTGGTGTGTCTCCCATGTGGCTTGTGGCAAACTGTAAACAAGACTTTCTATGGATATCTTTGAGAAATGGCTTTCTTCTTGCCACTCTTCCATAAAGGCCAGATTTGTGAAGTGTTTGACTGATTGTTGTCCTATGGACAGACAGCTGTAGATCTCTGCAGTTCATTTAGAGTGATCATGGGCCCCTTGGCTGCATCTCTGATCAGTCTTCTCCTTGTTTGAGATGAAAGTTTAGAGGGACGGCCGGGTCTTGGTAGATTTGCAGTGGTCTGATACTTCTTCCATTTCAATATGATCACTTGCACAGTGCTCCTTGGGATGTTTAAAGCTTGGGAAATCTTTTGGTATCCAAATCCGGCTTTAAACTTCTCCACAACAGTATCACGGACCTGTCTGGTTTGTTCCTTGGTCTTCATGATGCTCTCTGTGCTTTAAACAGAACCCCGAGACTATCACAGAGCAGATGCATTTATACGGATACTTGATTACACAAAGGTGGATTCTATTTTTCTTCATCAGTCATTTAGGACAACATTGGGTCATTCAGAGATCCTCAATGAACTTCTGGAGTGAGTTTTCTGAACTGAAAGTAAATGGGCCGAATAATTTTGCACGTCCCACTTTTCAGTTTTATTATTACAAAAAAAGTTTAAATGATCCAATAAATTTCGTTCCACTTCACAATTGTGACCCACTTGTTGTTGATTCTTCACCAAAAATTTAAAATGTTATATCTTTTTGTTTGAAGCCTGAAATGTGGCAAAAGGTTGAAAAGTTCCAGGGGGCCGAATACTTTCGCAAGGCACTGTATTTCCATCAGTTATTGTGAGCCAAAACCAGGTGCTGGTTAAAAACACAGAACAGGTGCAGATCTTTTCATTATACCTGATCTCTGTGTAGCCTCCACTCCTGGTTTTGGCTCACAAAAACTGATGGAAATAACTGATCAAATAACTGACGTGTAAACAAGGCCTTACCTGTGCGCCATTTCATATGCGCAGCAAGGCAGTAAAATGACATCTGCTCATCCCATTCACTTCAATGGAACCGAGCAGTTGTAATTATCCTGCTCCACCTCTGCAATAAGACAATGCGTAGGTAGTTTTGAAGTGGAGCCTTGCTACCCATTAAAACAGCTGATCAGGCGAACATGAATCAGACCCCCACCAATCTGATATTGATGATCTATTCTTTAACTTTTGAAAAATACATGAAAATGGTATTTGGCACCTAAATTAGCAAGAGATATGTTGAAAGATTTGCTAATAAGAGGAGACAAATGTAGATAAATGCGGATCCATGGACTTTACTGATGGATAATGTACTCAATGTTCTCATCATGTTCTCCATCCTTAAAATGTAATATTTAATCCTTATGCAAGCATTTTAAGAATTCTATAGCTGAGTTATTTAAATATAACTAGATAATCTGTAAATTCACTATATAGTACCTGCATAAAGAATTGCCTGGAGTTCCTGCCCTTTAACTTACATACAGACAGACTCTGTTGGGTAACCACAGACACCACAAATAACTTGACTCATAGACTGGGTCATTAAATCAGCTTTACTGTTATTTTTGGTTGGTCTTCTAAAATATAATGTTATTACATAAAAGCTTCAGTATTCCTAGACTGTCTTCTTATATGGTGGTCATAGATTAAAGTAGCAATTGTTGAATGTTAACATATTTTTAAATATTTTATATTTAATCCCTTAATTATTTTGATATTTAATCCCTTAAGGACCTGCACCGTACATGTACGGCGCAGGTTGCTGTGACTTAAGGAGCAGGAGCTGCGCCCGACCAATCAGTGGCAGGGGTCCGCAGTCAAAGATGGCCAGAGACGTGCTGCATATGCCGGCATTGGTGAAAACACAGATAGCTAGCGTATTAACCCCTTGTATGCCACAGTCAAAGCTGACCGCAGCATGCATGGGGTTTGTGGAGGGTACAGGTGCCCTCCACTTCCCCATTGGGTCCCTGAGCTGCTGTGACGGGGACCCAATGTCACAGAAGGCAGCTCCGATGCCTTCCATAGGCATCGGGACTGCCTTCTACGGAAGCCTGTGAGATCTGGGTCTCACAGGCAGGCTGTCAGCATCGAAGCTGACATGCAATGTATTATAATATACAATATATAATACATTGCAGAGGGGATCAGACCCCCAGAAGTTGAATAGAGTGGGATAAAAATAAAAAGTAAAAAAAAAGTTAAAAAAGTGTGTTTTCCATAATAAAAATTAAATAAAATTTCATGTAAAAAAAAGAAACAACAACGCCCCTTTGCCAAAATAAAAAAAAAACGAAAAAAAACCAAAACAGACATATTTGGTATGCATCTGTAAATACCGGCTCTATAAAAAAAATAGCACATGAGCTAGCCCCTCAGGTGAACACCGTAACAAAAAATAAAATAAAAACTGTGCTAAAAACCCCCCCATTTTTTGTCATCTTACATCACAAAAAGTGTAATACCAAGTGATCAAAAAGTCATACGCACCCCAAAATAGTACCAATCAAACCAATATAAAAACCAATGCTCTCAGACTATGGAGACACTAAAACATGATTTTTTTGTTTAAAAAATATTATTGTGTAAAACTTAAATAAATAAAAATAAGTATACATGTTAGGTATTGACGTGCCTGTAACAACCTTTTCTACAAAAATATCACATGAGCTAACCCCTCAGGTGAACACAGTAAAAAAATGAAATAAAAAGTGTCAAGAAAGCCATTTTTTGTCACCTTACATCACAAAAATTGTAATAACAAGCGATCAAAAAGTCATATATAGATAGAGCAACCAAAAATCATATGTACCCTAAAATAGTACCAACAGAACTGCCACCTTATCCCGTAGTTTCCAAAATGGGGTCACTTTTTAGGAGTTTCTACTCTAGGGGTTCAAATGCGACATGACAATTTATGACAATTTTCCCAGTGAAATCTGCCCTCCAAAAACCATATGGCGTTCCTTTCCTTCTGCTCCCTGCTGTCTGCCCGTACAGCAGTTTACGTTCACAAATGGGGTGTTTCTGTAAACTACAGAATCAGGGTAATAAATATTGATTTTTTGTTTGGCAGATAACCCTTGCTTTGTTACCGAAAAAAATGGATTAAAAAGTGAAATTCTGAAATTTTGTCTACATTTTCCTTTAATTCTTGTGGAACACCTAAAGGGTTAACAACGTTTGTAAAATCAGTTTTGCATACCTTGAGGGGTGTAGTTTCTAAAATGGGGTGGTTGATTATATAAGCTTCACAAAGTGACTTCAGACCTGAACTGGTCCTTAAAAAGTGGGTTCTAATCCTTCTAACGTCCCAAAAAAATAAAATGTCATTTTCAAAATAATCCAAACATGAAGTAGACATATGGGGAATGTAAAGTAAGAACTATTTTTGGAGATATTACTATGTATTTTAAAACTAGAGAAATTGAAATTTGCAAATTTTTCTAAATATGTGACGAGAAAACAAGCTCAGAATGGCCTGTATAAGTAAAAGCATTTTAAAGTTATCACCACATAAAGTGACACATGTCAGATTTGCTAAAAATGGCCTGGTCCTTAAGGTGAAAAATGGCAGGGTCCTGAAGGAGTTAAAGGGGTTGGCCACTTCCTTGTTATTGTTGACCAATGTGTTTGTAAGATGATTATCTGCCATTTACTAATATTGCATTTTGTACCATTTTATATATTTTACGAGGTATGTCCCCTTGTTGACAAAGTCTTTTGTGCTGTCCACACAGAGGTCTTGTCCATTAAATGGCTGTTGATATAGGGTAATGTGACCAGGCAAATCACCTCCATCTTGCATTACAGGGGCCATCGGCACTTCACCTGTTGTAAATATAGTGCAGGTGCAGTTTGTCTATGCCTGGTCACATGACCCTCCATCAGCGGCCATTTTATGGACAGGACCTGTGTGCTATTCAGAGATCAAGTATACTCATAGTTGAACACTTTGAAAGACCTCACAACATGGGCGATATGAACATTTAATTATATGATGTGGCAAATCCTTATGTGGTTATAAGGGAGCTTCAGATGCATTTGTCTCCTACACCGTTGTTTACATGGAATTTACTTACACCAATCAGCCATAACACTGAAATCACTGACAAGTGATTTGCATTATATTTATATGGTTACAATGGCACCTGACAAGGGATTGGGTATAATAGGAAGCAAGTTAATAGTCAATTCATGAAGCTGATTTGTTGGAAGCAGGAAAAATGGGCAAGCATAAGATGTTGAGCGACAGATCCAAACCGTGATGACTGGATAACTTGTCAGAGAATGTCCAAAATGACATGTTTTTTGGGATATTCCTAGTATGCAATGATTGGTATCTACCTACCCAAGACAGGGGTGGACAGGGAACTTAAAATGGCCCTGGAAAAAAATCTAAAAGGGGCATCATATCATAGGTAAGTCTAAATTTGCAGCAGCCAGAGTAAGAACAAATACATGTGGGTCAGAAATCCCAGAATGCTGGGATACTTTATATTTTAGTTATGGTTGGCCTCAGGATGTCATAACCTGACTGTCCCACTGGGATGTCTCCTTGTCTAGAGTTGATGGCTTATCAGCTCCTGCACAAAGCTCATTGATGGGCATTGGAAAGGAGGCCCTACCTATCTGGTCCAGTACCACAGAAGCACACATTTCTGAAAAAGTTAATGCTGGCTATGACAGAATAGTGTTGGAACACATGGTGAATTACATTCATTATCTGCTGTAAAAGTGAATTCATATCTGCAGACCATTCAGATCGCCCATGCTCACCATTGCTGTCCTGAGACCGTTTATACTGGCCATGTGATCATCACAAGTCGACTATGGAACAATAGAAAGTGTGCCCTGGTCAGATAAATTACATTTTCAGAGATCTTTTGTCGTGTATGCTTCAATGGGTCAGCGTTTTTTGGTGGAATGAGGGGGACCTACACAATATTAGGTATTAATATTTAATGTTATGGCTGATCAGTGCATATAAGATCTTTGCGAAGCAACAGCATTACAACAAAAATATATTAGAAGTTTTTTTAATTATCTATTTTGTATTCTGCACAATGGTGCTCTGTACACTCTGCAAGTCAATGGGGCTGTCTTCTTTAACAGCGAATGGCTGGCAGCATCGCTGTGCAGGAAAAAACTGTGAAGGGAACGGTTTGAGGTTTGGTTGTAGTGGTGTGGAACTTCAAAGATCAGACGATATTGGCATATCCTACTATTATACCATTACTTTCTGTGGTGGGTAAACTCCTTTAATCGGCCGCTGTACATGAGTTATCCAATATGATACTTTTTTTTAGTTACCCTCTCACTCATTAGTGTAAGGTTTTTAACAAAATCATCAGGTTTTTTAAAAATGTAAATTTCCTTGGAATAAAGAAAATATTCACTTTTCATTCCTGTGATATCATTCTGTCCACTCTCTCTCTCTCTCTCTCTCTCTCTGCCTGTGGAAATCCCTTCTGTACAGTATAAGGATGTTCCATACATATATATCTGCACAGGTTGGGATGGAGGGACCATGTATGGACTAAAAGTTACTGCAGTAGGTTTCATTATCAAAGTCAATTTAAAGTCAATTCAAAGCCCTCTGTTGTTAAACAGATTGTCCAGCTTTTTTCCCACTATAGCTTCCTGGATTGTTTCATTGGTCTTCCTGTCCCTGTCTGTAAATTTCAAGATGGATAAGGTCACATGTGCTACTACAGCCCATGAGTAGCCTCAGTATTGACTTGTCCCCAGGCAGCATGCGACGCAACATTTGGGGATGTGTCCAGCTGAGGCAAATCATTGACTGCACTGACAAACATGACCTCATCCATCTGGAAGTATACAGATGGGGATTGGTAGACTAATGAAATGACCAGGTGAGTATGAATACTTTGGTATTTATTTAATGTATGTCTTCTTTAGTCTTTCAACGTATTTCTTATCTTAGTGGACAATTGTATCTAAATTATAAACTTTTACTGCATTTTTCATCCGTTTCCACTCTGCACTCTGTATTTCAAATTATCAGTTTTCAGTCAGCTCAGCCTCCAAGTGGGTTAGGACTAGTTGATACAGAGCACAAAGAAGAGGAGATATTGCTCCTCGATCTATCACACACTCAAACATCTATTACTGCACTGTGGATAGTTAAAACACTTAATGGAACTGCCAATGTCAGTTTGTTTCTCTGAATCTGTTTCCTCCTCCTTCTACCCCTCCAAACTCCATAGACTTCTAGGGCAGCAACTGTTACCTGATTTCTTCAGTGAAGACAGATTTTAGCAGTGAATTCAGAGGTAGTAATCAGTGCAGGTGGAAGAATTGCAGAGAAAAGTAGTCTGTTCACGAAGTGTCGAAAGAGACTTTTTGCTCTAATGAGTTGCAAATTTAGTTTCTTCCCATGGACTATTGATTTAACATTCTCTCTTTAATGTTATACCAAATCATTTTCAAGAATTTGTCTTCATGTTTTGCATGTATAAAATATTAAAGCTGTGCAAATTAGATCTCATAAACTGTTATCAATTATGAAACGAAACGATGGTCACCAAATAAAATGACTCGTCATTACATATCATTCAAGACCTTAGAAAGTTGTGCAATGGATGTTGATTCAGCAAGCTAAGTTATTAGAAAATCCTTAGGTGATCAAAAATGAATGGGCACACTGGGCAAGATCGATTCTAAGGTAATGGAGGGGAGGACAGAAACAGACAAGGGGGTTTCTTGTGAGGTTGTAGGGGCCAAGTAGTAGGAAAGTAAACAGGCTGTCATGTCTCACTAATATGTTAAAAGTAAACTTCTATTGTGTTGAGATGGCAAGATGTAATCAATCAAAGGGGGTCCAGACTCTCAGAAATTTGTCATCATGATCTGACAGGACCATCTGATAAGCAATAGAGATGAGCAAGTAGTGAAATATTCGAAAGTTCGAAATTCGATTCGAATAGACCGCGAAATTCGACTATTCGACCGATTATCGAATCCCATTAAAGTCTATGGGAAAAAAATGCTCGCCACTTGGAAATCTCAATTCGACCACTTGGAGGTCACCAAGTCCACCCTGAAACCTCAGAAAAGGAAGCCAACACTGCTGGAATGCAACTGGGACAGCAGGGGAAGCATGTCTGGGTGCATATAACGCGCCCAAGTCGCACTATTACGCCACTATCACAGCCTCTCAACAATACACTCCAAAGTCAATATAACCTCTCTGTAAAGTGAGACCATACAAGGAAACCTTCTTTCCTCTACATTGCCATGGACCCCAAGCCAAACTAGACAAAAAGAAGATGAAATTCTGCATCCCTTAAAATCACGTTGCCTATGACAACCACAGATGGCATAGGCAAGGGGGAAAGCAAATAGACCCCACCCCTAATTGTCATTGTGTGTGTGTGTGAGATGTGGTCAGACATGTCTTCTTTAAAATGTAAAAACAACTCAAACACATGCAGAAGCCTTAAAATGCCCAAATTGTTGGTGCTTGAGATGTCAGTGACCCGACCTGGCCCAGTGTCATGTCTAGCAGGTAAAGCAGTGGGGATGTTGAGGGATGCGTAGGACCGCAAAAGGCAGGAAGAGGCCGTGGGCTGGCCAGAGGCTCATGGAAAATTTTGTGGAGGCCCAAGAGGTGAGACGTCTTAAAAATTGTGTGGAGGCTAAAGAGGTGAGACCTCTTAAAAATTATGTGGAGGCCCAAGAGGTGAGACATCTTAAAAATTGTGTGGAGGCTAAAGAGGTGAGACCTCTTAAAAATTATGTGGAGGCCCAAGAGGTGAGACCTCTTAAAAATTATGTGGAGGCCCAAGAGGTGAGACCTCTTAAAAATTATGTGGAGGCCAAAGAGGTGAGACCTCTTAAAAATTGTGTGGAGGCTAAAGAGGTGAGACCTGTTAAAAATTTTGTGGAGGCCCAAGAGGTGAGACCTTGATAAAATTTTGTGGAGGCCCAAGAGGTGAGACCTGTTAAAAATTTTGTGGAGGCCCAAGAGGTGAGACCTTGATAAAATTATGTGGAGGCCCAAGAGGTGAGACCTGTTAAAAATTTTGTGGAGGCCCAAGAGGTGAGACCTGTTAAAAATTTTGTGGAGGCCCAAGAGGTGAGACCTTGATAAAATTTTGTGGAGGCCCAAGAGGTGAGACCTGTTAAAAATTTTGTGGAGGCCCAAGAGGTGAGACCTTGATCAAATTTTGTGGAGGCCCAAGAGGTGAGACCTCTTAAACATTTTGTGGAGGCCCAAGAGGTGAGACCTTGATAAAATTTTGTGGAGGCCCAAGAGGTGAGACCTCTTAAACATTTTGTGGAGGCCCAAGAGGTGAGACCTGTTAAAAATTTTGTGGAGGCCCAAGAGGTGAGACCTTGATAAAATTTTGTGGAGGCCCAAGAGGTGAGACCTGTTAAAAATTTTGTGGAGGCCAAGAGGTGAGACCTTGATAAAATTTTGTGGAGGCCCAAGAGGTGAGACCTCTTAAACATTTTGTGGAGGCCCAAGAGGTGAGACCTGTTAAAAATTTTGTGGAGGCCCAAGAGGTGAGACCTGTTAAAAATTTTGTGGAGGCCCAAGAGGTGAGACCTTGATAAAATGTTGTGGAGGCCCAAGAGGTGAGACCTGTTAAAAATTTTGTGGAGGCCCAAGAGGTGAGACCTTGATAAAATTTTGTGGAGGCCCAAGAGGTGAGACCTCTTAAACATTTTGTGGAGGCCCAAGAGGTGAGACCTTGATAAAATTTTGTGGAGGCCCAAGAGGTGAGACCTCTTAAACATTTTGTGGAGGCCCAAGAGGTGAGACCTGTTAAAAATTTTGTGGAGGCCCAAGAGGTGAGACCTTGATAAAATTTTGTGGAGGCCCAAGAGGTGAGAACTCTTAAACATTTTGTGGAGGCCCAAGAGGTGAGACCTGTTAAAAATTTTGTGGAGGCCCAAGAGGTGAGACCTTGATAAAATTTTGTGGAGGCCCAAGAGGTGAGACCTCTTAAACATTTTGTGGAGGCCCAAGAGGTGAGACCTCTTAAAAATTATGTGGAGGCCCAAGAGGTGAGACCTCTTAAAAATTAATGTGGAGGCCCAAGAGGTGAGACCTCTTAAAAATTATGTGGAGGCCCAAGAGGTGAGACCTCTTAAACATTTTGTGGAGGCCCAAGAGGTGAGACCTCTTAAACATTTTGTGGAGGCCCAAGAGGTGAGACCTCTTAAACATTTTGTGGAGGCCCAAGAGGTGAGACCTCTTAAACATTTTGTGGAGGCCCAAGAGGTGAGACCTCTTAAAAATTATGTGGAGGCCCAAGAGGTGAGACCTCTTACAAATTATGTGGAGGCCCAAGAGGTGAGACGTCTTAAAAATTGTGTGGAGGCTAAAGAGGTGAGACCTCTTAAAAATTATGTGGAGGCCCAAGAGGTGAGACCTCTTAAACATTTTGTGGAGGCCCAAGAGGTGAGACCTGTTAAAAATTTTGTGGAGGCCCAAGAGGTGAGACCTTGATAAAATTTTGTGGAGGCCCAAGAGGTGAGACCTCTTAAACATTTTGTGGAGGCCCAAGAGGTGAGACCTTGATAAAATTTTGTGGAGGCCCAAGAGGTGAGACCTCTTAAACATTTTGTGGAGGCCCAAGAGGTGAGACCTTGATAAAATTTTGTGGAGGCCCAAGAGGTGAGACCTCTTAAACATTTTGTGGAGGCCCAAGAGGTGAGACCTGTTAAAAATTTTGTGGAGGCCCAAGAGGTGAGACCTTGATAAAATTTTGTGGAGGCCCAAGAGGTGAGACCTGTTAAAAATTTTGTGGAGGCCCAAGAGGTGAGACCTTGATAAAATTTTGTGGAGGCCCAAGAGGTGAGAACTCTTAAACATTTTGTGGAGGCCAAGAGGTGAGACCTGTTAAAAATTTTGTGGAGGCCCAAGAGGTGAGACCTTGATAAAATTTTGTGGAGGCCCAAGAGGTGAGACCTCTTAAACATTTTGTGGAGGCCCAAGAGGTGAGACCTCTTAAAAATTATGTGGAGGCCCAAGAGGTGAGACCTCTTAAAAATTATGTGGAGGCCCAAGAGGTGAGACCTCTTAAAAATTATGTGGAGGCCCAAGAGGTGAGACCTCTTAAACATTTTGTGGAGGCCCAAGAGGTGAGACCTCTTAAACATTTGTGGAGGCCCAAGAGGTGAGACCTCTTAAACATTTTGTGGAGGCCCAAGAGGTGAGACCTCTTAAACATTTTTGTGGAGGCCCAAGAGGTGAGACCTCTTAAAAATTATGTGGAGGCCCAAGAGGTGAGACCTCTTACAAATTATGTGGAGGCCCAAGAGGTGAGACGTCTTAAAAAATTGTGTGGAGGCTAAAGAGGTGAGACCTCTTAAAAATTATGTGGAGGCCCAAGAGGTGAGACCTCTTAAACATTTTGTGGAGGCCCAAGAGGTGAGACCTGTTAAAATATTGTGGAGGCCCAAGAGGTGAGACCTTGATAAATTTTGTGGAGGCCCAAGAGGTGAGACCTCTTAACATTTTGTGGAGGCCCAAGAGGTGAGACCTTGATAAAATTTTGTGGAGGCCCAAGAGGTGAGACCTCTTAAAACATTTTGTGGAGGCCCAAGAGGTGAGACCTTGATAAAATTTTGTGGAGGCCCAAGAGGTGAGACCTCTTAAACATTTTGTGGAGGCCCAAGAGGTGAGACCTGTTAAAAATTTTGTGGAGGCCCAAGAGGTGAGACCTTGATAAAATTTTGTGGAGGCCCAAGAGGTGAGACCTGTTAAAAATTTTGTGGAGGCCCAAGAGGTGAGACCTTGATAAAATTTTGTGGAGGCCCAAGAGGTGAGAACTCTTAAACATTTTGTGGAGGCCCAAGAGGTGAGACCTGTTAAAAATTTTGTGGAGGCCCAAGAGGTGAGACCTTGATAAAATTTTGTGGAGGCCCAAGAGGTGAGACCTCTTAAACATTTTGTGGAGGCCCAAGAGGTGAGACCTCTTAAAAATTATGTGGAGGCCCAAGAGGTGAGACCTCTTAAAAATTATGTGGAGGCCCAAGAGGTGAGACCTCTTAAAAATTATGTGGAGGCCCAAGAGGTGAGACCTCTTAAACATTTTGTGGAGGCCCAAGAGGTGAGACCTCTTAAACATTTTGTGGAGGCCCAAGAGGTGAGACCTCTTAAACATTTTGTGGAGGCCCAAGAGGTGAGACCTCTTAAACATTTTGTGGAGGCCCAAGAGGTGAGACCTCTTAAAAATTATGTGGAGGCCCAAGAGGTGAGACCTCTTACAAATTATGTGGAGGCCCAAGAGGTGAGACGTCTTAAAAATTGTGTGGAGGCTAAAGAGGTGAGACCTCTTAAAAATTATGTGGAGGCCCAAGAGGTGAGACCTCTTAAACATTTTGTGGAGGCCCAAGAGGTGAGACCTGTTAAAAATTTTGTGGAGGCCCAAGAGGTGAGACCTTGATAAAATTTTGTGGAGGCCCAAGAGGTGAGACCTCTTAAACATTTTGTGGAGGCCCAAGAGGTGAGACCTCTTAAACATTTTGTGGAGGCCCAAGAGGTGAGACCTGTTAAAAATTTTGTGGAGGCCCAAGAGGTGAGACCTCTTAAAAATTTTGTGGAGGCCCAAGAGGTGAGACCTCTTAAAAATTTTGTGGAGGCCCAAGAGGTGAGCCATAAATATATACATTTTTCTTATTTACGGAGCAATTCTACGGCGGTTAAGGAGGAGGAGGAGGAGGTGGAGGAGGAAATGGCACTTCATACAGATGGCACTTCACGTTTGGCTGCTTTCCACTGTTGGAGAAGCAAAGTCCGGGTCAATCCACTTGCTGTTCATTTTGATTAGCGTCAGCCTGTCGGCACTGTCGGTTGACAGGCGGCTGCGCTTATCGGTTATAATGCCCCCGGCTGCGCTGAACACCCTTTCTGATAGCACGCTGGCGGCAGGGCAGGCAAGCACCTCCAGGGCGTACAGGGACAGTTCCAGCCACGTGTCCAACTTGGAGACCCAGTAAGTGTAGGACGCCGAGGGATCGGGGAGGACAGGGGTACGGTCTGCCAGGTACTCCCGCAACATCCGCCGATACTTGTCCCTCCTGCTGATAGCGGGCCCCGCAGTGATGGAAGTTGCACGAGGGGGTGCCATGAACGTGTCCCACACCTTGGAGAGTGTTCCCCTGGTGGCTGTGGCCCTGATTGATGTTGTGGGACTCTGGGAGACCCTCTCATCTCTGCCGCCAGCGATGGTGGGTGGGAAAATCTCCATCATGTTCTGCACGAGTTCCCTCTGGTATTCCAGCAATCGATTCGTCCTCTCCTCTACCGGAATAAAATAGGAGACGTTATCTTTATACCGGGGGTCCAGGAGTGCGAAGACCCAGTACAGTTTGTTCTCCACTATCCGGACAACACGTGTGTCCCGGGAAAAGCAGCCCAGCATGAAGTCAGCCATGTGTGCCAGACTCTGAATAGGCATGACGTCACTGCCCCCACCAGAAGGATCACTTGCCATTTCCTCCTCTTCCGCCTCCTCTCCGCCCCATCTGCGCTGAACCAATGGGACGCACACAGCCTGACTGCTACCCTCGCCGCCAGCATCCTCCTCCTCTTCCACAGCCACCTCCACGTCGTCCTCCTCCTCATCCTCCTCCTCCTGCAACTGCCACCGTGAAGCAGACAAAAGTGTGGTCTGACTGTGTAGCTCCGTTGCGTCTCCTCCTACCCCCGTCTCCTCTGCGTGCAATGCGTTCTCCCTTATTGCGATGAGCGATTCTTTAAGGACGCATAGGAGCGGGATGGTTACGCTCACTATAGCGTCCTCGCTGCTGACCTTCTTGGTGGACTCCTCAAAGATACGCAGTACATCGCATATGTCTGCCATCCATGGCCACTCGTGGTTGGCAAACTGAGGGAGCTGAGTTGGAGGCACGCGTGGATTCATAATCTGGTACTCCATCAATGCTCTCTGCTGCTCACACACCCTGGCCAACATGGAATAGGTGGAATTCCAGCGAGTGGGCAGGTCGCACAACAGCCGATGTTCAGGCAAATGGAGGCGTTGCTGGAGTATTTTTAAGCTAGCAGCAGCTACAGTTGACTTCCGAAAGTGAGCGCACAAGCGCCGCACTTTCACCAGTAGCTCTGCCAGGTTGGGGTAAGTCTTTAGAAATTTTTGGACTACCAGATTAAAAACGTGGGCCAGGCATGGTACGTGATTGAGTTCGGCAAGCTCCAGAGCCGCCACCAGGT
Organism: Rhinella marina; assembly: GCA_900303285.1. NCBI lineage: Eukaryota > Metazoa > Chordata > Amphibia > Anura > Bufonidae > Rhinella > Rhinella marina. Next base: position 21,672 of record ONZH01006128.1, on the reverse strand, counting down.
TACGGCCGTTATCGCACACGACCATGCCTGGTCCTAGCTGCAGCGGCGACAGCCACATCTCCGTCTGCTGCAATATGGCATCCCTCACTTCTGGGGCGCTGTGCTTCCTGTCGCCCAAGCTGATGAGCTTAAGCACCGCCTGCTGACGTCTCCCCGCGCCAGTGCTGCAACGCTTCCAGCTAGCGGCTGAGGGCGATGTTAAGGCAGAGGAGGAGGAGGAGGAAGAGGAGGGGGGTGTATCAGAACCCATGCTGGCAATCTTGGGCGGGGGTGGTAGGTAGGCCGTCTCTGTTTGCGACCCCGTCCCCGCTTCCACAACATTCACCCAGTGTGCCGTCAAAGAAATGTATCGTCCCTGGCCGCAAGCGCTTGTCCACGAGTCGGTGGTCAAGTGGACCTTTGCGCTGACTGCGTACCTCAGGGCCCGCCTGATGTTACGCGACACGTGCTGGTGCAGGGCGGGGACGGCACTCCGGGAAAAGTAGTGGCGGCTGGGGACGGAATGGCGAGGTGCGGCAGCCGCCATCAGGTCGCGGAAGGCCTGCGTCTCCACAAGCCTAAACGGCAACATCTCCAGGGCCAGCAGTTTGGAGATGTGGCAGTTTAAGGCTTGGGCTTGGGGGTGACTCGAGGCGTACTTCCGCCTGCGGTCGAACGCCTGCGAGATTGACAGTTGTTGGGACGAGGAGTGTGAAGGTGCAGGCGAAGAGGCGGGGGAAGGGGAGGCTGAAGGAGAAGGCCCCAAAGTAGCCGATGCAGAGGCAGATGTGGAGGTGTCCTGGCTGGAGGTCTGGACCGCAGTGGCAGCACACAACAAAGGGGAAGAGGCAGTGGCAGCAAGACCGGGCGCAGGTTGTATTGCGTTTGCTCTCTCCCACTCAGCCCAGTGCTTGAATTCCAAGTGACGTCGCATGCCTGAGGTGGTCAGATTGCTCTTCTCAGAGCCCCTACTCAGTTTTGAGTGGCAGAGTGTGCAAACCGCGCTCAGTTTGTCATCCGCACAAACATTAAAAAATCTCCACACCACAGAAGTACGAGGCCTCGATGGGGGAGCTTCGCGCGACTGCCCGCTGCCGGGAACAGCTTCGGCCCTGCTGGCTGTGGCCTCACTTCTCTGTCTGGACTGTCCTCTGCCTATGGACATCCCTCTGCCTGTGGACATCCCTCTGCCTCTGGACATCCCTCTGCCTCTTGCTGCCTTTTTCGGTGCTGCGCAGACCACCACCTCTCCACTGCTTTCCTCGCTGGACATCACCCCTGGCCAAGTGGGGTCGGTCATTTCGTCATCCACCACCTCCTCTTCCACTTCCTCACTCTGCTCCTCCTGCTGCCCACTGGACATTCCAACAGCCTCCCTTGATGGCAACTGCGTCTCATCATCATCATCGCTCATGATAACAGATGCTGGCTCAGGGTCCACATCAGCAGGAGATGGCGAAAACTCAAGTGTTTGGGCATCACTACAAACAAATTCCTCTGGTAGCTCCTGGGATTCTTCCGGCACATCTGAAAAAGGACCCGAAAAGAGCTCCTGGGAGGGGTCAATGGTGGGATGACTCTGTTGGCCAGGTGTGGAGGAAGGAGGGTCAGAGTGAGACTGTGTGGATGACTGGCTGGTGGACAACTGTGTGGAAGCGCTATCGGCTATCCATTGCACCACTGTTCAACCTGCTCAGGCCTCAACAGCGGTGTAACCCGCCCCCTGCTTAACTGTCCCATAAAGGCAGGGATTCTGGATGAGCGGGATCCTGGCTGACCCTCACCAGCACGCATTGTATCCCCACTGGCTTCAACAAGGCCCCCAACAGCATTTCCGCGCCCCCGTCCTCGTCCACGTCCTATTCCGCTAGCCCCCCTCCGCATTTTTTTTTTTTTTGGTTACAATATTTTGCCTTCACAGCCGTGAAATTATTTTGCAAGAGAACGCACAGTACAGTTGCCAATTATAAGGCCTATATATTTTATATTTCAATGTACACAGCCGTGTACTAACTGTTCAGACGGTGGGTATTAACACCAGGTATTTAAATTAGTTTGCAAGAGAACGCACAGTACAGTTGCCAATTATAAGGCCTATATATTTTATAGTTCAAGGTACACAGCCATGTACTAACTGTTCAGACGGTGTGTATTAACACCAGGTATTTAAATTAGTTTGCAAGAGAACGCACAGTACAGTTGCCAATTATAAGGCCTATATATTTTATAGTTCAAGGTACACAGCCGTGTACTAACTGTTCAGACGGTGTGTATTAACACCAGGTATTTAAATTAGTTTGCAAGAGAACGCACAGTACAGTTGCCAATTATAAGGCCTATATATTTTATAGTTCAAGGTACACAGCCGTGTACTAACTGTTCAGACGGTGTGTATTAACACCAGGTATTTAAATTAGTTTGCAAGAGAACGCACAGTACAGTTGCCAATTATAAGGCCTATATATTTTATAGTTCAAGGTACACAGCCGTGTACTAACTGTTCAGACGGTGGGTATTAACACCAGGTATTTAAATTATTTTGCAAGAGAACGCACAGTACAGTTGCCAATTATAAGGCCTATATATTTTATAGTTCAAGGTACACAGCCGTGTACTAACTGTTCAGACGGTGGGTATTAACACCAGGTATTTAAATTAGTTTGCAAGAGAACGCACAGTACAGTTGCCAATTATAAGGCCTATATATTTTATAGTTCAAGGTACACAGCCGTGTACTAACTGTTCAGACGGTGTGTATTAACACCAGGTATTTAAATTAGTTTGCAAGAGAACGCACAGTACAGTTGCCAATTATAAGGCCTATATATTTTATATTTCAAGGTACACAGCCGTGTACTAACTGTTCAGACGGTGTGTATTAACACCAAGTATTTAAATTATTTTGCAAGAGAACGCACAGTACAGTTGCCAATTATAAGGCCTATATATTTTATAGTTCAAGGTACACAGCCGTGTACTAACTGTTCAGACGGTGTGTATTAACAACAGGTATTTAAATTAGTTTGCAAGAGAACGCACAGTACAGTTGCCAATTATAAGGCCTATATATTTTATAGTTCAAGGTACACAGCCGTGTACTAACTGTTCAGACGGTGTGTATTAACACCAGGTATTTAACCCTAGAATGCGTGACATCAGAAATCTTCATATTAACGTATTGGGGGCCTTTTAGGCCCCCATGCAAATCATATGGAAAACACACTTATATAACTTTTACAAGTTTATTTTAAAACTGCTAAATAAAATATGATTAGTAAACAAAATTTTAATTATAACAGAAACTTGCTCTCAACATCGTATCTTATCTCAGGTCCTTAACAATTAGCTCACAGTGTATACTGTCCTCATTACTCTCTTCACAGCTTATTACTGTGTTCAGAAGGACCTGAGATGATGTCATGACTTTATCTCTCCCTCCAAAAATCACATGACATCCTCATATGGCATTATCCACACCCTGGCCCCTCCACCAGCATTACTGAGTACAAATAAAGTAACTTGAGGTACAAACACTACTGAGAACATAATAAAAAAATACATGGGGGCCTAAAAGGCCCCCAATCCGTACAGATGTGTTTTTCACCAAAAAAGCATTGTTACACCAAAATGCCTATGAAAAAAAATATATGAACAACTGGATATTACCAACAACGACATTCTTGAGGATTACCTGGAGTTTCAAAATTCTAACTTAAGTAATTTTGCAGATAATAACAAAAAAGTAAGCATGGGGGCCTAAAAGGCCCCCAATACGCATTCTAGGGTTAAATTAGTTTGCAAGAGAACGCACAGTACAGTTGCCAATTATAAGGCCTATATATTTTATAGTTCAAGGTACACAGCCGTGTACTAACTGTTCAGACGGTGTGTATTAACACCAGGTATTTAAATTAGTTTGCAAGAGAACGCACAGTACGGTTGCCAATTATAAGGCCTATATATTTTATATTTCAAGGTACACAGCAGTAGTGCCAAATATAGTTTGGTATGTAGCAGAGCACCTAATACACCACTAATGCCTCTCTCTGTCCCTACTCCAGCAGCTATCCCTGAATACAGCAGCCGTTCTCTGTAAAGTCTATATTGTAGTAAAGCTATCACTGTACTGCACTATAGTAGCCCTGATAAGGGCTTTTAATCACGCTCCTGCCTGTCCAACAGCTAAAACCTGTCTCTCCCTTCTCCAGCCTCTGTCCCTGACTAAGTTCACGCAGCATATGCGTACGAGCAGGAAGAGCTGAGTTTTTAATATTCGAGGTCACATGGTTTTTCCAGCCAATCCATGTAGACGCCGTTTTCGCGCTGCCAGCGTGCTCAGCGTGCCTGTCATACCCCCCCTGCAAGGTGATTGGTGGAAAAAGAGCGCCAGGGAAGGTGGGAGGGGAAACGAATTCTAAGTGCGCCATCGCCGTTATACTCGAACGAAATCGAGTACGCCGAATAGCGTAGTATTCGATCGAATACCAGCTCGATCGAACACTACTCGCTCATCTCTAATAAGCAATTGTTTGCTTCGTGGAAAGGAAAAAGAAGGATATTAATTTCTGTGTCTGGACTTATATTTTCAATTGGTTTTATTTAACTTCTTCCCCGCCACCTCACGTAAATTTATGCCGGTGGTCAGGTGTTTAAAAATGGCTCCCACTTGCGAGCACAATGGGCACCATAGCCTCCTTGTTTTGAACAGCAGGCACCTGGGACTAATGTATGAGATCAACTATAACATTGATTGCATACATAACCCCTCAGATGCTGTAGACAAATGTGACCATGGCATCTGGGAGCTCAAAAACCGGTAGACTCTACATTCCTAAGTGATACAAGGCTGTTGCTTACTAGTTCCTATGGAGAACCTAAATTGGGGTATATGAGTAAAGCAATCTAATGATTGCTTGTTATAGTTCCCCATGGGAACTATTCAAAAGTTTAAATTTTTTTTTTAAATACTAAAAAAATGAAAATTCAAATCACCAAAATAAAAATAAGCAATAAAAAAATGAACATCAAGGACATCGCCATGTACGAAAATGCCCATACTATTAAAAAATAAAAATATCCCATACAGCAAACCATGAAATGGGAAAAAGTGAAAATGGCCAATTCACCTGTTTTTGGCCACTTCACCTTTCACAATAAAAAGGAATAAAAAGTGGTCAAGAAGCCATACCCTCAAAATGGTATCAGTGGAAAGTACACATAGTCCCTCAAAAAATGAGATGTCACACAGCTCTGTACACAAAAAAGTAAAACATTAGTTTTTTCCAAAGTTTTTTTTTTCAGTATTAAAACTTTAGAATAATTATGCAAATGTGGTATCATTGTAATCATACTGACCTGGAGAATGAAAGTAACAGGTTAGTTTCGCCGCATAGGAAACACTGTAAAAACAAAACCCATAAAACTGTGGTAGAAGGCATGGCCTGGCACTCATGGCGTGAAGACATACAGCAAAAGGACCTCAGATTTATCCTGCTAATATCCTGATTTTCCCATCTCTGTTGCCCATCTAACCTGCCATTGTCGACTGGTGAGAACCCTCTGGACGCCCCTCTGCTGATTACTAGCCTGAAGAGCGGTGGGAGAGACAGGAAGCTGCGCACCTTGCCGAGCTGGAGGGGACCTGTGCCCGCCATTGCTGGTGTGAGGGGCGTTGTGCAGCTTGAACTGGCGCTGCAGAAGTGGTGAGAGAGCACCAGGCTGCTTTATACTCCTGTGAGGGAGAACGGAGTTCCACAGCAGGAGCTGCAGTGAGTGGAGGACTTACCTTCTGGTGTTGAGGCGCCACGTGCATCGCGATCCGGGCGGGCAGCGGCCATCTTGCTGGTGAGGTTGGGAATAGCTGCGCCTTCTGAGAGTGGAGATCTGGCAGACAGAGCGGTGGTGTACAGCTCAGTGTTCATGAGGGAAACTGTGTGGTTCAAGCTGGGGGCTGAAATTTATGTTACAACCCTAGGAATTCTGTTGGCTGGGCCAGGTAGCTGTTGGGGGTTCTTACTGAGGGGCAGACCTGAGAAGTTTATAAAATATCAGATCATCACCTACAGTTCTGTCTTCTACTGCATGATTACTTCATTGAGCTGTAGTCTTCACTGAACATAACCACATATAGAGATACAGAAGCTGTATATGGGGCGAAAAACCTTTTCAGCGCCTTCTCATACTTCAGGCAAACTCTTGATAGACAACATGAGCCAGACTGAGGATGAAGATATGTCTGCAGCTCAGCTGGATGATATACCTCAAACTGATAAAATTATGTCGGCCATAGCGGCTTGTCAGGCTTCCCTGACTGCAAAGATAGATCACCTACAAAGTGATGTCAATTTTTTGCTCCATTATATTGAGAAAATGAGAGACCGCACCACAGAAGTGGAACATAGGGTTGGTGAGGTGGAAGACACAGTACACGGTCACTCTGAGTTGACAACTTTGCTTCTTCAACAAGTAAAAATCCTTCAAGCTAAAGCAGAAGACGCCGAAAATCGCAATAGGCGTAATAACAACTGCATTCTTGGCCTTCCGGAGAGAGCAGAGGGTGCAGAACCTGAAGCCTTTGCTGAAAATCACATAAAGTCAGTATTGTCGCCATTGCAGCTCTTCCAATGTTTTGTGATTGAACGTGCGCATAGAATCCCGACTAGATCCCTGCTGCCTGGTTCACCACCAAGACCATTTATAATATCCTATAATATATTATAATATCCTGGCGGCCGCCAGAAAAAAGGGAACTGTTTCCTATGAGAACACTAAGATATCTTTCTATCCGGATTTCACTACTGAAGTTCAAAAAAAGAGGAGACAATTTGCGCAGGTCCGGGCAAAATTGAGGGAACTTGGACTACAATACACAATGCTGTACCCAACGAGGCTGCGGGTTCAGGTGGATGGCACCATTCGCTTCTTTCAGCCGCCAGAGGAGGCGTCAGACTAGTTGGACAGTCGCCGTCCGCAGGGAGGAAGATTGTGAATTAATTAGCCTAGGTTACTTGAGGACGTTTTGTATATGAGATGTTCTCCCTCCCTTTTTGTGTCTGTTACGGACATGCTGCGTGATATATAGAATGTGTAATTTTGAAGAGGAGTGTGGGTGGGTTACATCTAAGTTGGGGATACGAATGTGGCTTGTATGGAGATGTTCCTTTTGTCCATTTATCTTACCTGTGTTAGTTTCATTGAGTTAGATACTTAAGGGTGGGTGTGGGGAAAGTTATCCACATCATAAAGGGATCTTATCCCATCAGTTCTAATTAGTTGGTTGCTAGTTAGGTTGATACCTTAGTGAATGAGGGTGGGAGTAAGGAAGTAACCATCCTAACTCTGTGATGGTTATTTGCTAATAAGTCAGTTGACTATAGTGTCAGGGTAGAGTTCTTTTTTCTACTTTTAGTTGTGGATCCGAGGCTCAGACAAGTTGGGGATGTATGGGCAGGGAGGGGGATAGGGAAGGTTTCATATAAGCCTAGAATGGTGTGAATGGAAGTATGAATGTCACCATGGCGCCGCAGGACTTTACACTGAGAGATATACGCTGTTGTTTCATTATGGCGACACTTAAGATAGTTTCGTGGAATGTGCAAAGCCTGAACTGTAAGAATAAAAGAGCTTTGGTTTTTAACTATATTAAGCCTTATAACCCTGATTTGATTATCTTACAGGAAACTCATTTGAAAGATCATAAAGTACTGGCTCTCCGGCGACCCTGGGTGGGACAAACCTTTCATGCGACATATACGAGCAATGCGAGAGGAGTGTCCATCCTTGTCAGTAATAGAACTCCACTACAGCTACACACAGTACAGATAGATCCTCACGGTAGATAGGTCATTTTGTATTGTCTGGTCCACGGTAGTCCGCTGATTGTGGTGGGAGTATATATGCCTCCTCCATGCAGCAAGGCCTTATTGGATGAACTCATGATTAAGGTATCACAATTACCTCAGTCCCCAGTTATGATAGTTGGGGATTTTAATGCAGTGCTAGATAATCAGTTAGACAGGCTCAAACCCCCACTTAGGCATACTCTGCTTCTGAGAAACTGGGCAGCTGTTCACAATTTAGAGGAACTATGGAAATGGAGGAACCCTACTGCTAGGCATTTCTCGTGTCACTCAGCCTCTAGTAATACTAAGTCTCGCATAGATTTCGCTTTTGGCAGCCCTAACTTCTTGTGTATGGTAAGGGAGGCAACCTATTTTCTGATCATGCTCCACTACAGGTGATTTTGTCTCAGCCCTTAGATGGCCCAGCTAGAATATGGAGACTTAACCCCGTGTGGCTGCAGGTGCTCCCGGTTGCAGCTAAGTTTAGTCAGGAATTAGAAGAGTACTGGAAGGTGAATGAGGGATCGTCCAGCCCAATAATGGAATTGGAGGCTTGTAAGGCGGTGATGAGGGGAGTATGTATTTCAGCTATTGCCCCTCATAGAGCTGAACTACAGATCACAAGAAACAGGTTGGAGACTGGTTTGATGGAGGTGGAGGAGGCTTATATTAATGACCCGAATGAAGATAAACAAGAAGAATGGATGACTATTTAGAGACATTATAGGCTACATCTTACTGAATACACATATAAGCGATTACTGATGAGAAAACAAACTGTCTTTTCCGAGGGAGATAAAAGTGGGAAGGCCCTTGCTTATCTGGCTAGGAATGAGGTCCCATAGACGGTGGTGGCTGCAGTTAGATTAGAGTCTGGGGAAGAGGTGTCCAAACCAGAAGAGATATGTGCCCAGTTTGCATCTTACTATCGTAGGCTCTACACGTCAAGCTACTATCCTGTGGCTGATAGTCTGGGGGCATACCTTGACCAGAATCAATTTACTAGACTGTCTAGGGAGGATGGACAGATGCTGAACTCTCCGATTTCTGCAGCGGAGGTTCGGGTAGCTATAGGCTCTATGGCCTCATGCAAGACCCCAGGTCCGGATGGTTTCCCTGCAGAGTGGTATAAGAGATATGATGAGGGACTTAGTACCCATTAGGGCACGCTTTTCAATTATGCCCTGGAGAGTTCAGAGCTGCCATCTTCTTTCTTTGAAGCCACAATTGTGGTAATACACAAGGAGGGGAAGCCACCAGACCAATGTAGTTCATATCGCCCTATTTCTCTCATAAACTTAGATGTCAAAATACTGGCAAAGGTCCTGGCCTTGAGACTGGCAGGGGTTATTCTGTCCATAATAGGGCCAGATCAATCTGGCTTTTTGCCAAGGGAAATCTACGGATATTAATCTTAGACGCCTCTATACTAACTTGCAGATTAAACATGACAATGTTGAAAACAGAGCTATAATTAATAAGCTATAATATAAATGGTTGAGACTTCTCTACCTGAAACCTACAGCCAGGATCAGAGTAAATGGATACCTGTCTGAGCCCTTCCCCCTGTATAGAGGCACGAGGCAGGGTTGTCCGTTATCAACGTTATCATTTGCGTTGGTAATGAAGCCCCTGTCTAGCTTATTAAATAGCTCCAATCGCATTGAGGGATGGAACATTGTGGCGATAACTGAAAAATTGTTCCTATACGCAGATATGCTGATATATTTGGGAGATACGGAGAGGTCACTAGAGGCGCTTTTAGAATTAGTGGATGAATACGGGAGGTTCTCTAGTTTGAGGATTAATTGGACTAAATCCGTGTTATATTTGGTGGATGAACGAGAGGGAAATTTAGTCTCCAGTAGATCTAAGCTACTGATAGTTGATCAATTTAAATATTTAGGAATCATTGTGCATAAAGACATACAGAACTTCTACTCGCTTAACATTGTACGGACTATGGAACATATAGCCAAAAAGCTGAAGGCATGGGAGACCCTTCCTTTGTCCCTTATAGGACGGATTAATGTTTTCAAGATGATACTTTTACCCAAGCTCCTTTATGTATATAGAGCAACTTCAGAAATCCCATTTTGTAGCGATTGATAGGACGCTGACTCCATTTCTGTGGGCTAATACGAATCCCAGATTGGCTAGAAATACTCTGAAGGCTCCTTTTACTAGAGGTGGATTGGCTTTACCAGACATGTATAGATATTACTGTGCTGTTCAGTTGGGTTATGCGAGTTTCTGGGTGAGGGTGGATGACGCCAATAATCCAGCAGTAGTGTTGGAAGCGGCTCATTTGGGATCCTACAAAGCTTTAACAAACCTTCTCTATAGAGCAGGCAAATATTTAGATAGAACTTTAACTTCCAACATGATAGCAGTAATAAAAATGTGGAAGGAGTTCATTTGGGTGTGGGGAGACAGGGGGGAAGGGATGGTCACCTGTGTTGCCGTTGTGGAGAAACTCTAAATTACGAGAGTTATATTCATTATCTGACTCTGAGTTCTGGCCACAGCATGGTATTAAATATTTGATCCAACTATATTCAGAGGGAGTCTTTAAAACATTTTTGGATTTACAGAATGAATTCAACCTTCCTCAAAACAGTCTATTTAGATATTTTCAATTACGACATGCCTGTGCGGAGCAATTTGGGAAGGGTAATGATAAGATAGAATACGGAACGATCGAAAAAATTGCCAAACAACTTTATGTAAGCCAGTATCTTCTTTTTATTCAACACTTATGTCTCAATTGTCCTCCCCATTGTCCAGAGCGTTGGCTAAATGGGAAAAAGACATCCCGAGATTAGAAGACAGACATGAGAGGGAACTCATGCATAATTGGAGGAATACTGTGATATGTGCCAGAGATCAGCTAATACAGGTTAAATGGCTGCACTGAGTCTATTTGACCCCGGTCAGACAGGTGCGAATGAATCAACTGTATAACTCCCTATGTACTAGATGTAATGGAGAGAATAGCACCTTAATCCATATGATTTGGGAATGTCCGGTAATCGCTGAGTTTTGGTCAGCGGTTCATGAATTCTTGAATGTGAAACGGGGGCTGCCAGCGGTGTGTTCCCCTGAAAATAGCTTGTTGGGGTTAGTGGAGGACCTGTAGCAAACCATATACTCCAGGATTTTGTATCGACTCTTAATGTTCTACGTCAGGAAGTCTATCGTGTTGAACTGGAAGCCTCCTAAGGTTCCTTCAGTCCAACATTGGGTGCAGCTAATTGAGGCGGTTTTACCAATGTATAAGCTGACTTATATGGCCAGAGGAAATCCCGAAAAATTCGATAAAATATTGGGGTTGTGGATCGCTGCTAGGACTTCGATAGCTTAGACCGAGGTGGGGTTTCTGCGGCGCTACGGTGGTGTATATGAGTAAGTGGATGATGCCTAAATTTTATAAACTGTCTATATAGAGGTGACGGCAAAACTACAAACTTGGGGTAAAGTTTACTGATATATTTTTGTAACACTGCTTTTATGTATTCAGTCGCCTTTGCAAGGTCTAATGGGCGTGTGTGCCTTATTCAGTGTTTAAATGTCTGACATGTCTTGTGTTTTTCAAAATCAAAATAAAACCTTTTTAAAAAAAAACTGTGGTAGAATTGTGTTTTTTTTTTTAATATATAATTTCATCCCATCATCCGATTTGGAATTTCTTTCCTGCTACCCACTACACCGTATGCAATCGTAAATGGTGCCATTAGAAAGAACAGCTTGTCCCGCAAAACACAAGCCCTTATATGACTGATAGACAGACCTGATGTGACTGATAAAATAAAAAAGTTATGATTTTGGCAAGGCTGGGAGTAAAAAAGAGAAAAAGTCTTGAAGGGGTTAAGATGGCTTCCCAATGGTCCAGTATTAGACCTTCTGTCCCAAATGTTTTATGGAGCTGTTCGACCCAGCCTAATATTTACTGCATTTAGTGTGTTCATGGAAGCATGACTTTCGTTTACTATTGATGGTCTATCCTCAGTATAGGCCATCAATACAAGATAGGAGAGATGCTGGAGATCCACAGAAACCGTTGATGGGCGGTGGTGTGAGATGTTGGATTCATGCTAATCAGATATTGACCTACTGTATCCTGAGAATAGGGCATCAATAATAAAATCCTGGCCAACTTTTTGCTTAAGTGTGAGAATCAAGAATAGTGTTGGGTGGTCAAAACTTCGTTTGAATGCTGTATGGGCTCTGCTGAAGTGAAATTTGTTATCTCTGAATTTGCGCAAGATTTTGTTGAATAACTTCGGACATCGATTATTCAATTTGAAAACAAATTTAAAACTGGGATCTGAAGTCGGCTTCGGTACCCAAGTATTAGTAGGTACTGAAGCCGACTACGGATCCCACTTTTAAAATTGTTTTCAAGTTGAAAAATCAAAGTCTAAAGTTATTCACCGAAGTCTCATGAGACTTTTACCTCCGCTGAGCCCACACATAACAAATTTCACCTCCACGGAGCACATACATTTGAATGCTCTATGGAGATGGTTCTCTATACAGCATTTAAACTTAGTTTTCACCTAAGTGACTTCAGATCTATGATCCGAAGCTAACCCTAATCAAGAAGATTCTAAATATGCTTGTTGGGCCTATAGATGTGTCAAAGGGGACTTGGTAAATATTATATCCTGAAACAAAGATAATTATGCTACTTTTCAGCTTATGCTTATTTCTCAACAAAAAAAACCCCAAAACAACCCTTGTTATATTATTTGATATGCAACACTTTAGTCCATCATGCATCACTATAAAAGGGTGCTGTTACCCTGTAACCTATACAGATGTATTATGCCAGGATTTAGTTGAGCAGAGTGGCTCCTGTCTGAGCCCGGTCTGCTCAGCCCAAGGCTCTCTATAGCACATTGCTACTCCTGCACCCATGTACAGAACGGGCGATGTGTGCTCTGGCCTGTGCCTCTGGTATGTGTGTTCACTGCGGTCCAGTAAAATTACTCTTCTGACATGTTATTGCTGTACTACAATAATGATTTAAAGGTGCAAGAGCACCCTGGACTTTGGGTGCCTATTTGTGTTGGAAAAACCCATAATGTTAATAATTTTAATAACAAAAATCATTTTCTGGCATTTTTAAAATAAGGTTTTACAAAAGTTTAGTTGCTCTTTAAATTATTCTTAGAAGTAATAGATCAAAGTATAACATGTGGCTGTGCGATCCTTGTTTGTTCATTACAGTTTCACGTAATTGTATTATGTTCTTGCATTTTGTATTATTGTTCATGGTATCATCACTCCATCCATTCGACTCTGGTTTGTAAGAACACATGGAATGATGAGCTTTTGTGATTCATTTGGTGCAGTGCTGCATGTTGGGAGATGCTGCTGTGGTGCTGGTGTGGCTCAGTGCCAAGGGGATTTAGCCTGGCAGTGGGGGTTCTGTTGTGCAGCTATAACAGGTGGTGCTTGCCACGTGGTGCTGTGTCAAATTAATGTAGAGACTCATTTGAAAGAGGCCACTTTGATGTGGTAAGTGGGCCTATGCTGTTTAATCAAATCATATACAATGAGCTTTATTTTTTTAAATTTGCTTAGCTGCAATAGATCAATGCATGGCATGTGGATGTGCAATCCATGTCTTTTTCTTTACAGTTTTGGAGAAAAAAAATAGGTCTTTTCTGCTACAAGGAATGTTTTTGGTAACATTTTTTGGGAAAAAATAGTAATGTGCATTTTACATGGATGTCGAATTTTCTTTGCAAAGCAATGGTTAGCTGTTTAATTTCGAGATATGAAATGTGTAACTATTAACGTTTAATGCAGTTCATTTATGCTAACTTGTGAAATCTCAAAGCAATCTTAGTAAATCATAGATTGATACAGAATTGCTTTTTAAAAAATAGTGTTTGGCTACTCTTACTATTCATTTTTGCCACGAAATCCTCCATCTATGGATGGCCCTAAGTAGGTACCAAAGAAACCAATAGTAATAGTTTGTGATACTTCTTCTTGATCTTGGATTCTTCCCTTCTTCTGATTTCAAATACATGCCCTGTGTAAAGGTGCTTCTGATCACCCAGTGAATGAGCAAATGCTCATTTATCTGGTGAAAGCAGCTCATTCATCATTTCTGAACAGCAGATCATCCTGTGAAAACATCAATCTGCTGCCCAGATTGGGTATGGGAAAGAACTATCACAATAGCATGGGAATGCATCTCTCACATCCTCTTCCTGACGAGTTGGTCCATGTAAAAGGGGTCTTTAAAGGGTTTTTTTTGTTTTCATCAACATCCTTTAAAATAACAATTTGTGAAGGTAGCTATAATTTTTTTATGTATTTGTTTTACCTTTATTGCTCCTATCTTCCATTCTGGGCTGTGGTCACATGACCATGTCAATGCAGCTCTTTCTAATTTCTTGTGTTGCTATGTCCATGGTCAGGTCAGTGATAGAGGAGTGTCAATGTAACTATCTGGGTAGGAGGAGCTATAAACTACAGCTGTAGCAGAACTAAAAGGAACTGTGATAACATGTCACGGTATTATCTCATGAAAACCATTGAAAAAGTAAATAAACATTTTCTTGACATTGTTTACTTAACCCTTTCAGTAATGGGCCACTTTTCACCTCAAATCCCAGGCCGACTTCCGGTTCCGGCGCCGACATGTGAGGACGTGGGTGAGGAGAGCTCCCGCTGCCCCGTATCTCTCCCTGTACCCGGCAACATACCGACTGGTTCCGACCTCTCCATGGTATCAGGTTGGACTAAGTGACTGCACCTGCTATCGCTTTTGGGTCTCAGACTCGCTTTAACTGGGGACGCAGACGCGGGAATGTCTCCCACTACCCGACGGGACAAAATGGCGCAGGTTCGCGCGCTTTCTGACAAGGCTGAGGAGTCTGAGGAGGAAAGATACGATGGGGACACTCAGTCTGCCCCCCTACACCTGGATTACAAAATGCTGGCTATTGAAGTGGCCAAGAGACTTACCCCCGACATTCAGTCGACCCTGGAAGCCACGGTATCCTCCGCGCTCCAGACGCTTCAGAAGGAGGTAGCGCAGCATGCTGCACGAATCGACGAGACAGAGCGTAGGATCTCTACAGCGGAGGATGACATTGCCGGTACACATGTGCGCATCAGAGAGCTTCTCCGGGATACCACGCGTCTCCACGATCGCATTGATGATTTAGAAAATAGATCGCGGAGAAACAACGTGCGACTGGTAGGCCTCCCCGAAAGTGTACCCAACAGTATCTTGGCACATATATTCGCGGTACAGATACCGGTCATATTAGGCCTAGAAGGCCCTTTCAAAGTTGAACGGGCACATCGCATAGGGCCAGAAAGAGTGCCTCGCTCTAACAACCAGCAGTCATCTGCTAACTCTGATCGGCCACGACAGGTGATCGCCCGATACCTGGACTACTCTGAAAAGGAGATGGTGATGCGGGCGTACAGGCGACTGCGTGAACCGTTCTTTGTTGACGAACACCGGGTTCTACTATTCGCTGACTACTCGGCTGAGGTGGTCAGAAAGAGAAAGCTATTCAGCAAGATATGTACGGAACTTTTTCAGAAGAAGATCAAGTTCCAGCTGGCCTACCCGGCTATCCTCAGAGTGGCGGATTCGGGAGGACATCAGAAGACATATACTGATCCCCAGGAAGCGGAATTGGAGCTTTCGGAACTGCTGAGACCCCGGGACAAGGCGCCCCAGGACATCGAGGATTGGCCATCGCTTCGTAGAGACCCAGGATCTCCCAGGCGGTGGAATCAGCGTGAGAAGCGGCAGACCAAGACGCCAAGGAAGCAGGGACCTGCGGACTGACGGAGTCGCTCGACATGTGAGGTGTACTAGGTTCCAGTGGCACTGTAGGGACTCAGTGGCGTTCTAGTTCGACTCTCATCTCTACAGGGACTGGTGCAGTATCGTCACTACTTTGTATTTTGAAGGTTGTGGACTTACAAGGGTATTATAGTTTAGGGGAGCCAGGCAGTGGGGCTCGACATGTTGGAAAAAAGGGAGTCAACACAAGTTAGATTATATTTAATAAGGTTGGTGGGAGGAAGATAGAGGGGGGGGAAGAATGCTTGGGGGATTGTTGTATTTTTTGTTTGTGGTAAACCAGTGTACCAGCTGTAGTGTTGTTCCATACTCACATCTTAATAGTCAGAGACAATTAGTTGGCATTCCGGGGAGACCACCCGATGGGGGTGTACAGAGGCCTTATTATTATACCATATTGTGTTCACTACCATGCGGGTGGTCTCTTGGAATGTGAAGGGACTGCGCTCCCCACAAAAGCGCACTATGATTTTGTCACATCTTAAGCGCTTAAAGGCTGACGTAGCCCTGCTCCAGGAGACGCACTTGCATCAGAGGGACTTTTTTCGGATGAAGAGGATGTGGGTGGGGGAGGTTTTGGGATCATCTGCTGAGGGCAGGAAAAGCGGGGTGGTAACTCTTATTTCTAAACATTGTGTTCACCGGGTCATTTCACAAGAGTCTGATCAGGTGGGGAGGATGGCACACGTTGTGTTGCAATCCCCGGCGGGTACTCTGAGTATTTACAATGTGTATGGCCCTAATACAGATCATACCCCTTTCTATGCAACTCTGCAAGGCCTGATTCAGGCGGATTCGCACACTAGTATTATTGTAGCAGGGGATCTGAATATGGTCCATGACTCGAGGGAGGATAGGAAATCTCTAAGTCAGGCACAAGGGCCTGTGCGGTCTTCGGGGGGGACTTTTAGTGACTTCATTAGAGATCTTTCCCTTACGGATGTATGGAGAAGCCAGCACCCTGACAGTCGGGAGTACTCTCATTATTCACATTCAGGCAAATCGTGGTCTAGGCTAGATTACATATTGATGTCGGCATTATTGTCATCTCGCACCACACACACCGACATAAGTCCAATGGTGATTTCTGATCATGCCCCAGTATTGGCTGACATAGAGGAAGTGCATTTACAGGGGACAGACTTTATCTGGCGGCTTCCTTCTTCTCTTTTTGCTACGGACACATTTGTAGAACAACTGCAGGGGTGGTGGCTAGAATATGATCACTATAATTCTGCTCACAGTGAGAACCCGGCTTTATACTGGGAAGCAGGGAAAGCAGTCTTGCGAGGGAAGATACTGGCATACACGCACAGTTTAAAGCGCAAAACGGAGACGCAACTCTTAAACCTTAGCAATGACCTGCGGCGTGCCTACACGTACCATCAATCTAACCCTACCATGCAAAATCTGGAGGCGTGGAAAGCGGCTAGGGCAGCTTATGAGTTTGTGCTGGAGTGTAAACAGCAGCTACATAGGTCATATTTTGAGTCGAAATTACTTAGACATGGGAACAAATCGGGGAAGATACTTGCAAATCTAGCTAGGGGTCAAAGGAATGCGGCACACATCCCAGCCATCAGGGATTCAAGGGGTAACCTTCACTCTGATCCCAGAAAGATTGTGGAGGTGTTCCAGCATTACTATACTGAGTTATATGCGGACACTGGGACCTTTGATGGTGCCGCTGCGCAACATTACCTCTCTAAGGCGCAACTACCCTCATTGTCTCAGGAGGACTTAGATAGTCTTAATGCTGAGGTGACTAAGGAGGAAATAATCCGTACTATAGGCCTATTACAGGGAGGGAAAGCCCCGGGACCTGATGGGTTCACGGCGGGCTTTTATAAAGTCATGAAACATAGTGTGGCAGCCCCTCTAGAAGCCTATTATAGAGCACTCTTGAGAGGGACTCAACCCTCACAGGCGGCCAACCTATCTTATATAAAAATGTTACCCAAGCGTGGAGGGGAAACGGACCTACCCGCGTCATATAGACCGATTTCCTTAATTAATCAGGACATAAAACTCCTCTCCAAATTACTGGCAAACAGGCTTGCAGAAATTTTGCCCAGGCTGATTCACCCCAGTCAGGTGGGGTTTGTAAAGGGGAGGGCGGCTGTCACCAATCTTAGGAAGACACTCACAGTTTTGGACTGGGCGAGAAGGCAGAGGTCTGCCAACCAGAAAGGGGCGCTGGTTGCGTTAGACGCCGAAAAAGCCTTTGATTCCATTAGATGGCATTGGCTAAGCTTAGTCCTGGATAACATTGGACTACAGGGCCCTTTTAGAGTCTTTCTCAGGGGTCTTTACAACACACCCATGGCACAGATTTATACCCCGGGTTTCAGGTCTGCTCCTATCACATTACAAAAGGGGACCCGTCAGGGATGCCCACTGTCACCCTTACTCTTTGATTTGGCCATAGAGCCTATGGTCAGGACCATTGAACAGGGTGAACTGTTTCCAGGGCTGCGAGTGGGATCGACGGTGGTCAGGTCTGCGTTTTTTGCGGACGATGTCCTTTTATTTATGCAAGATCCGGGTCAGCATTTGAGATGCACAGTTCAGCATATGAGGGAATTTGGAGCCTTTTCGGGCTTTAAACTTAATCTGACAAAATGTGAACTGTTAGCTACCGGTCCTTTATCATCCCAAGATCTGCGGACAATAAGGGGGCTAGGCTTGTCGGTCCCGGATTCCCATATCAAGTACTTAGGCATTAAGATTGGGAATACCTCGGAATCCCTATATAGCCTGAACTATCCCCCCCTGATAAAGAAAATAATAGATGAACTTAAAAGATGGGAATCTCTGCCTATAAATCTTAATGGTCGCATACAACTAATTAAGATGATGAGTGTCTCCAAGCTGCTTTACCCGCTTCAAACTATTCCATTACTAATGAAGCATAGGGATATACAATTGCTGACCTCGGCTTTTGTCAGATTTATTTGGATGGGCAAGAGGTCACGTATCTCTATGCTCAAATTGCAGAGGCCTGTGGAAAAGGGGGGTTTGCATATGCCGGATCTCAGGGGATACAACTTAGCGTGCATAGGACGGCATGTTATCGATTGGGTACATGGTCAGAGTCACTATTCCAATACGTTGCTTGAGTCAGAGCTGGCTTCTCCATACAGTCTTGCAGCACTTATGCACTCGCCATATGCCTCATTACCGACTGAGATAAAGAAATCAGTAGTCCTCAGGGATACGATAGCAGCATGGAAAGCGCTTCGGAAGTGGTTTGGGGTCTCTTACCAAATTTCCAAATATCTACCTCTCTGGAGTCACATAGATTTCCCTGCGGGGCGTACTAACAAATTCTTTCAGCAATGGAGGGCTAGAGGGATAACTACTTTGAGACATGTTCTTCATGCTACAGAGCCCAGACTACTAGATGCTTCTGAACTAGTCCAGAAATACTCCTTGGAAAGGTCACAGTCTTTTCAATACTTGCAATTGGCTTCCTTTTGCCGCAAGCGACTGGTGGATTACTCGAAGGAAGTGACTGACAACACATTTGATAAATGGGTAGGAGGTGCACAGGCGAGAAATACCATTGCCGGACTATACAGATCGCTTGTGGCAAAAGGGATCAAATCGGAGCAGTCTATTTCCTTCCCTTATTGGGACAAAATGCTTAAACTTCCAGATATTACCGAGAGGCTGTTGGAAGGGCTACAGTTGGTTCGTAAGCACATAATCAGTGAGACCTGGAGGGCTACGCAATATAGGATCGTCCATGCAGCTATCTTTGCTTTTTCCCTGCCTCCCTCTGATCTCCGGCCTGATAGATTGATCAGGTGTCCGAAATGTTTGCTGGATGGGGCAGACCTATATCACTGTATTTGGCAATGCAGAGACATACAAGTGTTTTGGAAAGATTTATTGGTCTTTATTGATAAGCTCTGGAAACAGCCATTGCAGCTGGGCCCTATGCCATTACTGTTTCACTCTGTATCATCTCCTGATGATGGGACAACAGCAGGTAAGGCCCTACCGGCCTTGGTTCACATTATTCTTCTGGCGGCCAAACGCACAATCTTGCAACACTGGCTTTCACCCAGTGTTCCCTCTGTATTAGAAGTCATTACTATGGTCAAACAATACATGTACCTAGAAAGACTAGAAACAGAGTCCAAGAAACAGACCATGACTAAACGATTTTTTAAACGCTGGAGACAGTTCATCATCACAGTGTTGACACCTGCAGAGAGAAGAGTAGTCATGCAGCCTTTCTTGAATACCACTTGGTACTATACTGAGGATCTTCGGGGTACTTTAGGATCTCTACGACAACCTTGACATTAGTTAGCAGGTATTACAGTAGCCTCCGACGTAAACTCTGCCTCGGGAGTGGGGTTGGGAGAGGTGACATAACACTACAGCTGGGATGCTCTTTTGTTTTTCTCCTACCATATTATACATGTGCCTCATTAGCCTTCACAAAGGTCTGCTTAGGCCTTATATTGAGAAATTATGCTGTTATGATGTGAGATGTACACTGGATTGTTGTACTTTTTGTTGACATTTAAATAAAAAAAAAAAAAAAAATCCCAGGCCGTTTTTTGCAAATCTGACATGTGTCACTTTATGTGGTAATAACTTTGGAACGCTTTTACTTATCCAGGCCATTCTAAGATTGTTTTCTCGTCACATATTGTGCTTCACGATAGTAGTAAATTTGTGGCAAAATATTTATCTTTATTTATAAAAAAAATACCAAATTTAGCAAAAATTTGTAAAAAATTTGCAAATTTCAAAATTTCAATTTCTCTACTTTCAAAATACATAGTAATACCTCCAAAAATAGTTATTATTTTAAAGGGACACTATCGCGAAGAAAAATTTTTTGATATGTTTTACAACATAACAAAAGCAGGTTTTAACATAATGTATTTTTCAAATTGTGTAAATGTTTTTTTTCTTTATTCAGTTTTCTTGCCTTACATGGGGGATGCCATGTTGGAAGTAAAGTGTGACAGTCTGGGTTTACAACACAATGGCACCTCACTTACGGCAGGCATGTACATAGGTTTCCTCAGTCGCTGCCGACCCTATAGAGAATGAATGGAAGACGTGAGCCCGCCCCTGTGATGACACCAGTAACAAACAGCCAGGTCCTCCCTCCTTGCTGCTGGGGGAAGCCCACTGTGCCTGCTCCTCACTCCTGCAGCAGCGTCCTTGTCTTCATTAGGCTGCCTGTTCTAAATTCTAAGGCAGCTCACCCCAGCAGTGCAGACAATTTTTGCTGAGTGTACTGCTGGGGTGAGCGGCCCAGGATTCAGAAACAGAGTAGATGGAGGTTCTTGGGGCTGTAGGACCTTAGTGATGTAATCGGCCATGTGACCAGTGGGGGAGGAGCCTGAGGAGCAGAGATCTGTGTTTTTGTAACAAAGCCATTGTCTCATCTTATCTTGCTGAAGCAGTGATGTCACTGCTGAAGGTGTGAATTGGTGATGTCATTGGTACCACCCACTTTTTTGCAGCATGCCTACTTACAGGTTGCTCAAAGCCTCATTTGGCCAGCAGAGCTCCCCCTGGTGACCAAAGATGGTAAATATGGTAAAATCTAATATTTATTTATAATATTTCACACATTGGAAATTTTATTTATTTATTTATTTATTATTTCTTACAAATATATAATAGATTTTTTTAGCATAAATAAAATATAGAACAGGTTTTTGTGATAGATTCCCTTTAAATTCCCCATATGTATACTTTATGTTGGCATCATTTAATAAATGTCATTTTACTTTTTTGGGACGTTAGAGAGCTAAGAAGTTTAGAAGCCATTTTTCAAATTTTCAACAAAATTTCCAAAACCATTTTTTAAGCACCAATTCAGATATAAAGTGATTTTGAGTGGCTTACGTAATGGAAACCACCCATAAATGACCCCATTTTAGAAACTACACCCCTCAAATTATAAAAAAACTGATGTTACAAACTTTGTTAACCCTTGAGGTCACTTTTTTGGTAGATTATTCATGTTAA
>ONZH01006127.1:0-31042 GCA_900303285.1 Rhinella marina | reverse complement strand
AAACGTATTCTCTAGACTGCGGCTAGTGTATACGCATACCTCACAATTGTTTCACTGGACTGTATTTTATATAACTTGACAAATAAAACGTATTCTCTATGACTGCGGCTAGTGTACCGCCACACACTCAGCAATTGTTCACTGGACTGTAGTTTATGTAATTGAGTGAAAAAAATTATTCTCTAGACTGCGGCTAGTGTATCGCACATCTCACAATTGTTCACTGGACTGTAGTTTATATAACTGAGAATAAAAACATATTCTCTAGACTGCGCCTAGTGTATCGCACACCTCACAATTGTTCACTGGACTGTAATATATATAACTGAGAATAAAAACGTATTCTCTAGACTGCGGCTAGTGTATCGCACACCTCACAATTGTTCACTGGACTGTAGTTTATATAACTGAGAATAAAACGTATTCTCTAAGACTGCGGCTTAGTGTATCGCACACCTCACAATTGTTCACTGGACTGTAGTTTATATAACTGAGAATAAAAACGTATTCTCTAGACTGCAGCTAGTGTATCGCACACCTCACAATTGTTCACTGGACTGTAGTTTATATAACTGAGAATAAAAACGTATTCTCTAGACTGCGGCTAGTGTATCGCACACCTCACAATTGTTCACTGGACTGTAGTTTGTGTAATTGAGTGAAAAGAATTATTCTCTAGACTGCGGCTAGTGTATCGCACACCTCACAATTGTTAACTGGACTGTAATATATATAACTGAGAATAAAAACGTATTCTCTAGACTGCGGCTAGTGTACCACACACCTCACAATTGTTCACTGGACTGTAGTTTATAAATGAGAATAAAAACGTATTCTCTAGACTGCGGCTAGTGTATCGCACACCTCACAATTGTTCACTGGACTGTAGTTTATATAACTGAGAATAAAAACGTATTCTCTAGACTGCGGCTAGTGTACCGCACACCTCACAATTGTTCACTGGACTGTAGTTTATGTAATTGAGTAAAAAAATTATTCTCTAGACTGCGGCTAGTGTATCGCACACCTCACAATTGTTCACTGGACTGTAGTTTATATAACTGAGAATAAAAACGTATTCTCTAGACTGCGCCTAGTGTTATCGCACACCTCACAATTGTTCACTGGACTGTAATATATATAACTGAGATAAAAACGTATCTCATAGACTGCGGCTAAGTGTATCGCACACCTCACAATTGTTCACTGGACTGTAGTTTATATAACTGAGAATAAAAACGTATTCTCTAGACTGCGGCTAGTGTATCGCACACCTCACAATTGTTCACTGGACTGTAGTTTTATATAACTGAGAATAAAAACGTATTCTCTAGACTGCGGCTAGTGTATCGCACACCTCACAATTGTTCACTGGACTGTAGTTTATTATAACTGAGAAAAAAAACGTATTCTCTAGACTGCCGGATAGTGTATTCGCAGCACCTCACATTGTTCCTGGGCTGTAGTTTGTGTAATTGAACGTGAAAAGAATTATTCTGCTAGACTGGGCTAGTGTATCGCACACCTCACATTGTTCACTGGACTGTAATATAATAAACTGAGAATAAAAACTATTCTCTAGACTGCGGCTAGTGTACACACACACCTCACCAATTGTTCACTGGACTGTAGTTTATATATCTGAGGAATAAAACGTATTCTCTTAGACTGCGGCTAGTGTATCGCACACCTCACAATTGTTCACTGGACTTAGTTAATATATAACTGAGAATAAAAACGTATTTCTAGACTGCGGCTAGTGTATCGCACACCTCAGCAATGTTCACTGGACTGTCATTTATTAACTGACAAAAAAAACGTATCTCTAGACGCAGCTTAGTGTATCGCACACCTCACAATTGTTCATCTGGACTGTAGTTTATTATAACTGAGAATAAAAACGCATTCTCTAGACTGCGGCTAGTGTATCGCACACCTCACAATTGTTCACTGGACTGTAGTTTATAATTGAGAATAAAAACGTATTCTCTAGACTGCGGCTAGTGTATCGCACACCTCACAATTGTTCACTGGACTGTAGTTTATATAACTGAGAATAAAAACGTATTCTCTAGACTGCGCCTTAGTGTATCGCACACCTCACAATTGTTCACTGGACTGTAGTTTATATAACTGAGAATAAAAACGTATTCTCTAGACTGCGGCTAGTGTTTCGCACACCTCACAATTGTTCACTGGACTGTAGTTTATATAACTGAGAATAAAAACGTATTCTCTAGACTGCGCCTAGTGTATCGCACACCTCACAATTGTTTACTGGACTGTAATATATATAACTGAGAATAAAAACGTATTCTCTAGACTGCGGCTAGTGTATCGCACACCTCACAATTGTTCACTGGACTGTAACATATATAACTGAGAATAAAAACGTATTCTCTAGACTGCGGCTAGTGTACCGCACACCTCACAATTGTTCACTGGACTGTAGTTTATATAACTGAGTAAAAACTACTCTAGACTTAGTGTATCGCACACCTCACAATTGTTCACTGGACTGTAGTTTATATAACTGAGAATAAAAACGTATTCTCTAGACTGCAGCTAGTGTATCGCACACCTCACAATTGTTCACTGGACTGTAGTTTATATAACTGAGAATAAAAACGTATTCTCTAGACTGCGGCTAGTGTATCGCACACCTCACAATTGTTCACTGGACTGTAGTATAACTCACGTATTGGACTGCGCCTAGGTTAACTCATATATAACTGAGAATTAAAAAAGTGTAGCTGCGTCACTTAACTGGACTGTTAATATATATAACTGAGAATAAATTCTCTAGACTGCGCCTAGTGTATCGACACACCTCACAATGTTCACTGGACTGTATTATAATTGAGAAAAAAAATCTCTAGACTGCGGAGTGGCACACCTATTGTTAACTAACTTTAATTTTCACCTGACTGTGGACCGTTTCTGTAGTTGCGGCTATCGCACACCTCACAATTGTTTCACTGGACTGAATAAACTATACTTGTATTCTCTAGACTGCGGCTAGTGTAGCACAGTATCACAAAGACTGAAAACTGTAGTTTATGTGCCTAGTGTATCGCACACCTCACAATTGTCAGACTGTAATAATATATAACTGAGAATAAAAACGTATTCTCTAGACTCGGCTAGAAGTGACGCAACCTCACAATTGTTCACACTATTTGTACAATAACTGAGAATAACTACTAGTAATACTAGTTTATTAACGAGCGTTCTGTGTAAGACTGCGGCTAGTGTACGCACACCTCATAATTGTTCTGGACTGTAGTTTATGTAATTGAGTGAAAAAAAATTAAGACTGCTAGTGTATGCACACCCACAATTGTTCTGGACTAGTTTATATCACTGAGAATAAAAACGTATTCTCTAAACTGCGCTTAGTGTATCCACCCTCACAATTGTTCACTGGACTGTAACATATATATAACTGAGAATAAAAACGTATTCTCTAGATTGCGGCTAGTGTTTCGCACACCTCACAATTGTTCACTGGACTGTAGTTTATATAACTGAGAATAAAATCGTATTCTCTAGACTGCGCCTAGTGTATTGCACACCTCACAATTGTTCACTGGACTGTAATATATATAACTGAGAATAAAAACGTATTCTCTAGACTGCGCCTAGTGTATCGCACACCTCACAATTGTTCACTGGACTGTAATATATATAACTGAGAATAAAAACGTATTCTCTAGACTGCGGCTAGTGTACCGCACACCTCACAATTGTTCACTGGACTGTAGTTTATATAACTGAGAATAAAATCGTATTCTCTAGACTGCGGCTAGTGTATCGCACACCTCACAATTGTTCACTGGACTGTAGTTTATGTAATTGAGTGAAAAAAATTATTCTCTAGACTGTGGCTAGTGTATCACACACCTCACAATTGTTCACTGGACTGTAGTTTATATAACTGAGAATAAAAACGTATTCTGTAGACTGCGGCTAGTGTATCGCACACCTCACAATTGTTCACTGGACTGTAGTTTATATAACTGAGAATAAAAACGTATTCTCTAGACTGCGGCTAGTGTATCGCAAACCTCACAATTGTTCACTGGACTGTAGTTTATATAACTGAGTGAAAAAACGTATTCCCTAGACTACACTACAGATCCCAGAAAGCCAAGGTACAGCAGCAGCAAAAATGAGTACTGAGAGGACTTTGGGCAATTTCATTGGGGTCTGTGTGGACCATGTGCTGTCCCCTTTCTGCCACCAGTCGCTGTGCACAGTGTGCAGCCAAGATGGCGGTAGCTGTACTAGTAGTCCCAGCCAGCAGCCGAGAGGAGGACAAAAAAAGGACGTTGTAGCCCTTAGAAGGAGCGTTGGGTTCTTTGTGGATGATTCCTGCCTAACCACATTCTAATTTCACGCTCTAACATTGTGCAGCCAAGATGGCGGTAGCTGCACTACAAGTCCCAGCCAGCAGCCTGGAGGAGGCCAAAAAAAAGGTGCTTGTAGCCCTTAGTAGGGCTGTTGGGTTCTTTGTGGGTAATTCCTGCCTAACCAACATCAGGCCCTAACACTCTTCCTGACAGACAGCAGCTCTATTCCTAATCTCATGCAGACGGCGTATGACGCGAGTAGCGCGGGACCAGATTCTTATATTCCCAGGTCATCTGATCTGGCCAGCCAATCCCTGCTATCGACCTGTAGGGGCCCCACGTGATGCTAGGAGGTACCAAAGACTCTCCTGCGTGTTGATTGGCTGAAAAAAGGCGGCTAACATGCAGGAAGAGGAAGTTGCCATTTCCTCCAGGATCGCAATATGCTCGTCCGAGTAGCTCATCTCTAGTTTACAACCAGCCTGCATTCCAGCAGCACCACCAGAGAAGAGGATACTTTTTCCTAGAGTGTGCAAGTACAGCCACCGTTGGGGGATTGCAGGGTGGTCATAACCATGGAAACAAGCCGTTTATAAAGTGATGGAAAATGAGTTCAGCCAAAGTATGTGCCTTGTATTAACTTTCTCTACATGATAAATGTTATTTGCTGAAGTGACACAAACCCTTTAATTATTATCCAAATCATGTCTCAAGGCCTATTTAAAAGGTTGAACTTTGACCTATAGGATTCTACCTTACATCTGGTAGCATTAGAGGCACAGTTTGTTAAGAGCTCATTTACATACTCACTTCCCAGGTTTCCAGTAAGACTTCTTACACCATTTAAGCGCTCTCAATAAGGACATATGCCTCAAATCCTTACCTAGGCCTCTCACTTAATTAATCCAGTGCTCTCTCCTCTGTACTGATGAGGGGCAATCACAGTGAAACAGCTGTCTGCAGATGAGATGCTGGCTTAATTATTATCTAAGTCATGTCTCAATGCCCATTTAAAAGGTTGCACATTAACTTATAGCATAGCTACCTTACATCTGGTAGCTTTAGAGGCAGAGCTTGTTAAGAACTCATTTGAATACTCTCTTCCCAGAATTCCAGAGGAGAATTACCTGACTTTTAAGACTCCACCTGCCACTTAGGTGCTCTCCATAAGGACATATTATATATTATTGCCCGATTCTACAACTACCGCCCGTTCCCTGTAGGTTTGGGACCTCTTTAATGTGGTCATAAATAAACATCAAGTGTTGCTTTTTGTGTTGCTATTCTTTCATCATTTGTTCTCCTTTCTGTTCTTAATTCTTTGTTCTGGAGACCCCAGGTGCAGCACTGACTTCACATCATATTTCCCAAGACACCTTGGTTTCTTTTCCTGAAATTCCCTTGGCAAAAGTAAATAGAGGGTACATATTTTATATTAACTTCGCAGACAGTTTTCAGGAAAACCTCTTTAAGTTAAGTCATACCCATTTGATTAAGCATGGAGACTAAACTCAATGGTATTTTGCCAATAAACTTAATTCCAAATAATATGGATTAGTGGTAATACTATCAATGTGTGAAGAGGGCACCTCTGCAACTATAGCTTTGTGACATGTAGATACTACAACATCACTTTGATCATAATTACAGCTTCTTCTCCCCCTCACATGGCACATGCAGTTGCCTAGACTACATTGTTGCTCAATATAATAATACCCATCTGTAACTGTCCTCTTCTTCCATTGATAATATGCTTTAGTCGTACCATATCCTAAAGTTCTGAGACACCGCAATTACCACTGGGTAGCCACACATAGAGGCATTTTGCACAGGTATCTTGTGACAGACATCACAAAATCTAAAGCGATACTATACATTCATAAAGTTTTTAGACCCTTTCACTTTTTTTGTTGTGTGAGTGGTTGTTGACAGGTTCAGCAAAATGTGCCATTTTATTCCCGTCATAACTACCCAATGCTAAAACGTTGGCCTCTCTTTTTGTTGACCACATAATTCATTTACATGGTGTTCCAGAGAATATTGTTTCTGACAGAGGAGTTCAGTTTGTTTCTAAGTTTTGGAGGGCTTTTTGTCACAAATTTAACATCTCTTTGTCGTTCTTTTCTGCCTTCCTTCTGGAAACCAACGGTCAAACGGAACGCCTAAATCAGTCTCTGGAGCAATATTTAAGATGTTATGTCTCTGACAACCAAAACCTTTGGATGAAATATTTGTCTATTGCTTAGTTCGCCATTAACAATCAGGTGAACTTGTCTACCGATATGTCTCCCTTCTTTTGTAATTTGGGTTTTCATCCGCTGTTTTGGTCTTTTTTGCCATCTTCCTCCCAGGTCACAGAGGCTAATGTTGTAGTTAAAAAACTGTTCACAGTCTGGGCCCAGCTTCAGTCGAACCTAAAGAAAGCCTAGAAGGTTCAGAAGTCCAAGGTAGACAAAAGGTGCTCTCAAGGTGTAAATTTTAAGTTGGGAGATAAGGTGTGGTTGTCCTCCAGGAATTTGCACCTTAAGGTACCATCAAGTAAATTTGCTCTTCAGTTTATGATGATTACAGACATCATTATCCCTGTGTCGTTTGAGTTACTGTTGCCTGATTCTATTCGGATTCACAATGTTTTCCATAAATCTTTACTTAAAAAGTATGTACCACCTGTATCTCCTTCTGATGAACCTCCGTCGCCAGTGGAGTGCCCAGCCTTCTTTCTTAGGTTGATCAATGTTGTAACCTTTGCACTTCAACCATATTCTTATAGATACCTCCCTTAAACCTACTTTCATCTCTTCTCTTGGACAGAAATCAAGTCTGCACACAACTAATTTTCATATACTCAGCTCCGACATTTTTACTCAATCGCATGGTCCATCAATCTCCACTACACCCTTGCACCTTTCTAGTAAATACAGTGCCTTGTGAAAGTTTTCGGCCCCCTGGAACTTTTCAACCTTTTGCCACATTTCAGGCTTCAAACAAAAAGATATAACTTTTAAAATTTTTGGTGAAGAATCAACAAGTGGGTCACAATTGAAGTGGAACGAAATTTATTGGATCATTTAAACTTTTTTTGTAATAATAAAACTGAAAAGTGGGGTGTGCAAAATTATTCGGCCCCCTTGCATTAATACTTTGTTGAGCCACCTTTTGCTACGACTACAGCTGCAAGTCGCTTGGGGTATGTCTCTATCAGTTTTGCACATCTAGAGACAAAAATTTTTGCCCATTCTTCCTTGCAAAACAGCTCTAGCTCTTTGAGGTTGGATGGAGAGTGTTTGTGAGCAGAAGTTTCCAGCTCTTTCCACATATTCTCAATTGGATTCAGGTCTGGACTTTGACTTGGCCATTCTAAGACCTGGATACGTTTATTTTTGAACCATTCCATTGTAGATTTTGCTTTATGTTTGGGATCATTGTCTTGTTGGAAGATAAATCTCAGTCCTAGTCTCAGGTCTTTTGCAGACTCCAACAGGTTTTCATCCAGAATGGTCCTGTATTTGGCTCCATCCATCTTCCCATCAATTTTAACCATCTTCCCTGTCCCTGCTGATGAAAAAAATAGGCCCAAACCATGATACTGCCACCATCATGTTTGATAATGGCGATGGTGTGTTCAGGGTGATGAGCTGTGTTGCTTTTACGCCAAACATATCGTTTTGCATTGTTTCCAAAAAGTTCGATTTTTGGCTTCATCTGACCAGAGCACCTTATTCCACATGTTTGGTGTGTCTCCCAGGTGGCTTGTGGCAAACTGTAAACAAGACTTTTTATGGATATCTTTGAGAAATGGCTTTCTTCTTGCCACACTTCCATAAGGGCCAGATTTGTGAAGTGTTCGACTGATTGTTGTCCTATGGACAGACTCTCCCACCTCAGCTGTAGATCTCTGTAATTCACCCAGAGTGATCATGGGCCTCTTGGCGGCATCTCTGATCAGTCTTCTCCTTGTTTGAGATGAAAGTTTAGAAGGACAGCTGGGTCTTGGTAGATTTGCAGTGGTCTGATACTCCTTCCATCTCAATATGATCGCTTGCACAGTGCTCCTTGGGATGTTTAAAGCTTGGGAAATCTTTTGGTATCCAAATCCGGCTTTAAATTTCTCCACAACAGTATCACGGACCTGCCTGGTGTGTTCCTTGGTCTTCATGATGCTCTCTGTGCTTTAAACAGAACCCTGAGACTATCATAGAGCAGGTGCATTTATACGGAGACTGGATTACACACAGTTGGATTCTATTTATCTTCATCAGTCATTTAGGACAACATTGGATCATTTATAGATCCTCAATAAACTTCTGGAGTGAGTTTTCTGAACTGAAAGTAAATGGGCCGAATAATTTTGCACGCCCCACTTTTCAGTTTTATTATTACAAAAAAGTTTAAATGATCCAATAAATTTAGTTCCACTTCACAATTGTGACCCACTTGTTCTTGATTCTTCATCAAAAAATTAAAATGTTATATCTTTTTGTTTGAAGCCTGAAATGTGGCAAAAGGTTGAAAAGTTCCAGGGGGCCAAATACTTTCGCAAGGCACTGTATGTACATTGTCAACTTCACTCACAGTCTTTATGGTCTACTTTTTCTACTTTTTACAGTCTACTTCTCTCAAACAGTTCCAACAAAACTGAGCATGTTGTAGGGCCATAGACTCTGAATTAGGCAAACAATGGGCTAAATGATTTTACCTGTCACAAATTAAGACCAATGAATCAGTTAGAAGATTCTAACAAGATGTTACTGGGTCCCAAAACTTCATAAATGATTTCCTGCCATCCCCGATGTGTGCTGGCACTGTGGTGTATTAGTTGATCTGCCCTACCATTCTTTTGGTCTTCAATCCTTAAAAGCATGCTAAAGTAAATGTATACTATAATAGTAATGTCCCCTGTGTGCCCCCATACAATAGTAATGTCCACCTTTGTTTCACCATACAATAGTAATGCCTCCAATAAAATATTATCATACTTTGTATCTGCATGCAGTAATAATGTTCCTCTGTGTGCACCTATACAGTAGTAATGTCCCCTGAGGATGCAGGTAAAGTTAAAAATGGCACTCCAGGCCCAGTCACAGCGGCATGTCCTGTGACTGTGGTTGTTAAACCACTATATGACATTGACGGCCTCTTTATAACCTCTTTATAAAACATGCAGAGCATGTGGTGTCTACATTTGATTCCTAACATTACCATTCCACCAACTGCTTTTCTTTAAAAATATATGTGCTGTGATGTTGTTATACCTGTCTGGAAGGAACATTGATAAAGAAAATGCATTTTTAATTTAAACATTAGCCATTTCTGAACTAGCTATATTTTTT
Source organism: Rhinella marina (assembly GCA_900303285.1). Taxonomy (NCBI): domain Eukaryota; kingdom Metazoa; phylum Chordata; class Amphibia; order Anura; family Bufonidae; genus Rhinella; species Rhinella marina. The sequence goes on along the minus strand of ONZH01006127.1, from coordinate 21,360 downwards.
CTAGATAAATTACAGTATGAAAGACAAAGATGCAAATTACCTCCTGAATCACCTTATGTTACCATATGTTTACTGTAACTATGTAACAGATCATTGTTGACAGTGTGTTCTTGTAAACATTTTGTTAAAAAAAGAGACTTATTTCTCACATTTTTACATGTTGTGTTTTTTTTAATTATCAAGTAAGTTAAACACTTTCTGAAAGATTATTTTTTTTTAATAAAAACTATCTTTGGAGGTTACAATGTTGAAGCATGTATTCAAGGTAAATGTTGCCTTGGTTTGATATCCTCATATTTGGAAATTCCAAAAAAACCCACATTTTCCTAAATTCCTTTTAATCCATTCCTGATGTAGCCAATTTCTTTTTTCCATCTTTGTTTTTTACTCCCTACCTTTCACAAGCCATTTTTTTTTCAGAGCTTGTTTTTTTGCGGGACACAGTGTACTTTATAATGGCACCATTTGATATTTCATGCATTGTATTGGGAAGCTGGAAAAAAGGTTTAAATGTGGTGGAATTGAAAAAAAAAAAGAAAATCTGCCATTGTTTTGTGGATTTTATATTACAGCATTCCCTATGTCCTAAAACTTAAATGTTAACTTTATTCTACTGGTCAGAATAATTACAGCTATAAAATGTATATAGTTTCCTTGTGTTTTCCTGCTTTTTGTAAAAAAAAAATATTTTTCTTTGCATCGCCATATTCAGACCCACATCGCTTTGTAATATTTTCTTCTATAAGCTTTATATGGGCTTATTTTTTGTGCAACAATCTGTAGTTCTCATTGATACCATTTTGGAGTATACTGTATATGACTAACACTGTTCATTCAATTTTTGGGGGGAGAAGCACCAAAGAAACAACTTTCAACTTTTTTCTTTATTACGTTATTCTTAAAGGGACAACAGACACATACCCTAATCTTCCCCAGCCTATGTCTGGCCACCTTAGGTTACTTAAGGCAGCTTCTCCTAGGGTACCTGACCAATAGGTTGTCTAGCTTACTAGTTCATGTGAAAGTGTGCTGTTTCTGTTTGTCCATCTGTGTACCAACTTCTGCCTGAGTTTAGGATACTGACCCTCTGCCATCTGACCTGACCCATACCTGATCACTGTACTGAGCCTGTGCCCTGACCTATGGACTGCTTGAAGTAGCATGAACTCTGTCTGCTACTATGAGTTTGCCTTTTCCCTCAGTGCTATACACTGGAGTCTCTTGCCCCATTGTGTCAGCAGTCAACCACAAGAAATAGCGGCCTAGTAGCTCCCATGCTGTGAAGTCCAGATCCCTGTATAGGGACTAAAGGATAAATACCAGTGTACTGCCAGAATAATGCTCTTAGGATTAGCACAAAGTCAAACTGATTGGTTGGCACAGTGGTTCCACACCCACTGATTGTAACAACATGCTGGATATCAGTTCTGCGTATCAAGAATGATGTTGCCTTCACTAGCTCTTATATATCAGCCTAGTGTGATTTCTGTACTACTTTCCCATTGTACAACCCATGAGGGATCTCTTTTCCCTTGTGTGATTTCCCCCTCACTCCCCCTGCAGAATCTGCCATAATCATTCTCTTCTCTTTCTGCCCTACTTGAAGTTTTGGATACATTTTTCCCTCTCCATACTCTGATATGTCATGTAAAGGCAGTGTGCTGTTACATCTATGTCAGTAGGACTGTTAGCTACATACAAGCGTTACAAAGAAAATGTAACCACAAAATGGTACGCAGCTTTTATAGCTTTTAATAAAAACTACAACAGAAAATGAAAAAAGAAAACCCACAAAATTTAAGATTGGAAAAGTATAAACATTTAGTGATATTTGGTCAATGATCACACAACCAAAATGGTGCACCATTTATTTTGGGTTCTGCAGCAGGTGATATGTTGAGACAGGGTCACATTAATACTTGGGGGCATCTCCACTTGCTGCCATACAGGCTGCCACTCAGCATGGTAACAGTCATACAGATGCTGGATATCCTCCTAAGGTATGTCATTCCAAGCTCTTTCAAATTGGACTCTTAGTTGAGCCAAGGTGGCTGTTAGCTGCTGTGCATTGGAGATCCTTTACTCCAGTTTTCAATGAGGGATAGATCTGGCAATCAAGCTGGCCAGGGGAGCTGCTGGATTCCCTGACAAGCATGTTCTGTAGCACCATGTCTCCTAAAAAGGCAGTAGGACTGGTTCCACAGTGTCCTGGACATACCAAGGGCTGGTGTTGGTCCTGTGATTCTTCACACTATGGATAATGGCAGTAGGTAGCCATCAAGAGTACCAAGGCAAGACCTGCTTCCATCACACTGAAGACTATTGTTTTCCATTGATGGCTATAGTTAAAGAATGCTATAAATTAGCAAAAGAGAAACATGTAATATCTGTAAGTTACAGTTGATGTCATGAATTTCAAATGCATTTTGCAGATTCCAAAACTTTCAAATATTTTGATTGAATTGAAGTTAACGAAGTAGAATTCAATCCCAATTTCAGGTAAAATTCAATTCGCCATGAATTTCTTGGTGTTTCATGGTAACAAACCTATTTTTCTTGAAATGTTGTTTAAAAAATACTACCACATCCATTTGATCGCGGAGAGGCCATCGCAGCCATTTTGATTGAAGAAAAAAACTGGAATTCTCGCACACACTGACGTATGACGTCACCATGTCATCACACTGGGCAGCTGCAGTGACTCCATCAGTGATGACATCACCGCGACTGTCCAGCACGATGACATGGTGACGTAATCACATCTGTGTGACAATTGGTGTGTTTTCTTCAATCAAGATGTCATTTCGGGTTTTGTTTTAACCCCTGATCTGAGGGGTTAAATGATGGGGGGTTTGGCGCAATCGCCGTTCCCCTTCAATGCGCCCACTCCATACAGTGGAATGTAATTCATTACAAAGTAATTGCCAACTAATCAAATTTCTTGTCAAAGTTCGGCAAAGAAACCAAATCAAATTTTTAAAAACTTTGCTCATCACTACTTTATAAGAAAGGATCCTCTCTGATAAATAGAAAATAACTTTTTCCCCGTACTATGAACCACCCCTTAGGTTCTACACTTGACATAATACAATTTGTTGATTTACACGCTTGCAACTGTACTTTAAGTATATAAAATGACAATATTTTATAGAAAGTGAATTTGATATGAGCACATGGAGACCTTTCCTTTGCCATGTCTAATGACTTTCTCCTGGTTATTGAATTTTTCATTTCAAGCTAACAATATACATTTATGCACACTCTTCGTATGACATTCTATAAAAAAAACAGAATCAGAAAGTTCACACTACAGTCTCATATGTATTACAATAGGAAGATGTTCATTCAAAATGATCCATGGGGTTTATGGAATGGCTACTGAAATCCAATAGCTGAAATAACTGTGATGGACAAGTAGGCCTATCTATTAGAAACAGTCTTTTCATTAAGCATGTTATTGATTCTGTTGACTAATCTCAATTTCTAGCAAGAGCTTTGTGTCCTTTGAAAGTATGAAGGTTTTGGGTAGAATATGAAATAATTATATGCTTAAATAGATGCAGATTTCAATAATTACTAGAAAATGACAAATAGTGTTAGAACGATAACACAACAGAACATACGTTATGTATTCTGATTCTATTTATTTTCACTTTGAGTGTAAATCAACATGTGTAATAGATGAGCAGGCGTGACACAATTGAATGGTGTTTAGACATGAGCATATATATATTCAGACAATTTACATAGTAACATGTTTGTCAATTAAACCATTAAGAGGATGGGTACATTTTTTTCAAGCATCACATAGTTGCTATTGACATTATCTTATTTGAACACAATTTAATGTTAATTAAGAAGTGTGACTTGAAATATTTCCCATTTCTTTATTAATAGTAGAATGCTGCCATCTTTTGGCTGGTATGGTAAGATAAGAAAAACTTCAATTTCCAGACACTCATTAGAACATATCATATTCTTATTCAGTTATTCTTTCATTCTTTAGATGTGTGTGCCTTGGTGCTGGGGAAGAAAAAAGTGTAAAAATTCAGTTACATGTTATTCAAGCAACACTGTATTTTAAAATCCCATATTGTAGAAGGAAAACCCTATATGGAGTAATTAGGAGTGCTGTCTCCTGTATGCCAATCCAGAATAGCCCCCTTTACATGAGGCTATGATTGGGACAATTATAGGGAAGGAGTGTTCTTAGAAACAATGAGGAAATGCCAAAATCATTGTTTCTGGGCATCACATTGTCCTGTGTAAACATCATTTGTTGCCCAGAATCAATCATTTTCTAAGGAGACAAGCAATCAGAGTAGGGTTCTCTCAGCCCCATACAGTGGAAGTGATTGCTGCATGTAAGTGACGAGCAGACAATTATCAGGACCAAATGGTTCATTTCCAAAAAAGTGCCTTCTGAGTCAGCCAATGCCAAGGGGCCTTTAGGCATAAAAGCCAGAGGTATGAGACTGTGAGAGTGAAATGAACACATTTTGCAGTAACAGAGAAGAGAGAATAGGAATAAGGGAGGAGCAACTGATTAGGTACATACACAGGTGACATGTTTGCCAATGAAATTTCTGCCCCATTTATGTGAGTAGTGTCTGCAGAAACTCAACCATATTAAATGAAAAACAAATTCTGATTCATGGAACTGATCTTCAGTCACATACATGTCTGTAACAAATCTGGTATGTGTGAATATACTCCAAGGTCCTGATCCACCATGCTTTCACTCCAGAAATCTTGTTAGGGCTTTTGTGACTGTTTACACTCACTCCACTTTTGTAATGTGGATGGAAAAGTTGGTGTAGTTAACTATTTTAATGAGTTTCACTCCATATTTATCAAAAAGTCACAATCTCACTCCAGGAGGAGGTTGGAGTTGGAAAACTGGAATAGCTCTTCTAGACAAAAGTGTTAGGTCTAACAATAAAGGCTCAAGCACATGAACTTATTTTCTTTCTGTGTCCATTCCGTTTTTGTTTTTTTTGCGGACCACATGCCTAACCATTCATTTCAATGAGTCCGAAAAAAAAGGCAGTTACTCTATGTGCATTCCGTTTCCGTATGTCCATTATGGAAATAAATAGAACATGGCCTATTATTGTCTGCATTATGGACAAGAATAGGACTGTTCTATCAGGGGCCAGCAGTTCCGTTCCGCAGAATACGGAATACACACGGACGTCATCCGTATTTTTTGCAGATGTGTTTTGCGGAATGCAAAATACATAAGGTTGTGTACATGAGCCCTAAGACAAATATATCAAATATATGACAAAAACAAAACTGACTTCAAATATTTCCCTCATGATAAATTCCCCCCATGTGTCTAAATATCTTCTTTTATAATGGTGGTTGAACTGAATGTTCTAGTGACTAGAAATTTCAGCCATAGCTAGTTTGTCTTCTGTTACAGTAGGAAAAGCAGTCACAACACATGTTTGCTCTTAAAAAATGAAATACTCCAATTCCCAGGAAAGGAAAAACTTTTTGCATATATAAAGATTTATTACTTGGGCAAACTATACAATGAAGATATTTACTGCATAGCCAAAGCTAATTAACATATTTTTCGCGTTATAAGACGCACCCAATGATAAGACGGACCCCAGATTTTAGAGTAGGAAAAGAGGTAAAAAATATTTTTCATCAGACCTCATATGAGACCCCCCATAAATTTCAGGACATCACATCAGACCCCCATCAGACCTCAGATCAGCCCACTCAGCCCCCATCAGACCTCAGATCAGCCCACTCAGCCTCCATCAGACCTCAGATCAGCCCACTCAGCCCCCATCAGACCTCAAATCTGCCAATCAGCCCACTCAGCCCCCATATCAGCCCACTCAGCCCCCACATCAGCCCACTCAGCCCCCATCAGACCTCAGATCAGCCCATCAGCCCCCATATCAGCCCACTGTGCCCCCATATCAGCCCACTGTGCCCCCATCAGACCTCAGATCATCCCACTGTGCCCCCATCAGACGTCAGATCAGCCCACTGTGCCCCATATCAGCCCACTGTGCCCCTATCAGACCTTAGATCAGCCAACTGTGCCCCCATCAGACCTCAGATCAGCCACTGTGCCCCCATCATACCTCATATCAGCCCACTGTGCTTCAATATCAGCCCACTGTGCCCCTATCAGACCTCAGATCAGCCCACTGTGCCCCCATCATACCTCAGATCAGCCCACTGTGCCCCATCAGACCTCAGATCAGCCCACTGTGCCCCCATATCAGACCACTAAACCTCCATCAGACCTCAGATCAGCCCACTGTGCCCCCATATCAGCCCACTGTGCTCCCATCAGACCTCAAATCAGCCCATCAGCCCCCATATCAGCCCACTGTGTCCCCATATCAGCCCACTGTGCCCCCATATCAGCCCACTGTGCCTCCATCAGACCTCAGATCAGCCCATAAATAAGCCCACTCTGCACCCATATGAGCCCACTGTGCCCCCATATGAGCACTCAGTGTCAGATGCCCCATATGCCCCATATGAGCATGCAGTGTCAGATCATAGTGTGCGCATTACGTTCTGATGCTGTACGTGCCCAGGCCAGTGCAGCGCTGGCAGGAGAAGACAGAGGAGCGCCGGACCCGGAGCGGAGTTGCAGCGCAGGAGGGTGAGCATGTTTCCCCGCTCCCGGCATCTAATGCATACTAGTGAGCGCTTCCATAATAGAAGCATTCACTAGTATTCGCTTTATAAGACTCACGACAATTTCCCCCCTACTTTTGGGGGGAAAAAATGGGGTGTCGGAAAGAGCCGAGTACCCTGGGGCAGCTGCAGGCTGATACTATTAGGCTGGGAAGGGCCAATAACCGTGTCCCTTCCCACACTGGTAGTGCCAGGCTGCCACTGTTGGTTGTATCTGGCTGGAAAAGGAAAAAGGGGGGGGGACCCCACGCCATTTTTTAAAATTATTTAATTATTTATGGGGAAAAAAAGTTGCGTCCGGTTGCCATGGTAACTGATTGGAGCCCAGCGATTACACTGCTGGGCTCCGATCCCTACTGCACCACCAATGAAGGGGGGGGCGCCTGTGGCCATTGCCACCAATGTTTATTGTACTGGGGGGGTTGGGGGTGAGGGCACACTGCGCCACCAATGTTTTAATACTGAGGGGGGGGCGCACTGCACCACCAATGTTTATTATACTGGGGGGGAGGGCGCACTGTGCCACCAATCATTTGTTAAATCTGACTGACCAATCATAAATGCAAGTGTCACCGCAAGCGTGACACTTGTATTTACTTGCAAACTGTAGTTCCATGCGCCATCTGGTGGTGGTTACCTGTAACTACACCTTCATTTCCTGAATGAAGCGATATCGTTCTGCGCTCACGCGATTTTGCTGTGAGCGCAAGAGCTGCTACAACTGTACATTTTTCCCTCTTTTCAATATAAGATATGGTAAATTAAATATCTTTAAAAACATAAGCAAAAAAAGCAAGCCTTTATATGGATATGTGAACAGAAGTTAAAAATTTATTACAAGCTAGATCAGAGCGCATTGGAGCTTTTCTGAAAGATCTAGAGCTGCCTTCCATCTCCTCGGAGATTCAAGAGACATTAATGGCACCGATCTCACAAGATGAGATTCTTAAAGTGTTGAAGTCTGTCCCCTCCGGGAAAACTCCTGGCCCGGATGGCCTCCCTATAGCTTATTATAAACTTTTCTCACCTCAACTACTCCCTCACCTTTCCACGTATTTTAATAGTCTGCTCCTGGGCTCTCATATGGCACCACAGGCGTTGGAGGCCCATATTAGCATCATCCCTAAAGACGGGAAGGACCCCGCTCTTTGCTCTAGTTACAGGCCCATTTCCCTTTTGAACTCCGATGTGAAGCTGTTCGCAAAGATCTTGGCACAAAGATTATCTTCCATTGTCCCTACTTTGGTGCATAGAGAACAAGTGGGTTTTGTACAGGGAAGAGAGGGACGAGATAATTCCATTAGAGTCCTCCAGACTATCTCTTATGTATCCAGTAAGCGTATTGGCCTGACCCTCCTTAGTACAGACGCGGAAAAGGCCTTTGACCGCGTGGACTGGCGCTATATGAGACTGGTTCTCTCCCGCTTTGGCCTACCTGAACCCTTTATAGACGCTATTTTCTCCCTGTATAGAAGCCCCACTGCTAGAGTCCGTGCCAACGGAGTGCTCTCTAGTCCTTTCAAAATTACAAATGGCACCCGTCAGGGCTGTCCGCTATCCCCCACTCTCTTTGTCCTGGCTCTGGAGCCACTTTTACAGTCCATTCGCCAAAACCCTTCTATAGTCGGTCTACAGGTTGCCCATACCCACCACCAGGTAGAAGCGTTCGCTGATGACCTTTTACTTTTCCTGACAGACCCGGTCACTGCATTCCCAGTTATAATAGAATCCTTTAACGCTTTGGGGGATTTATCAGATTTTAAGATTAACCTATCTAAATGCGAGGCTATTGGAGTGGGGCTCTCCAGACAGACTCAGGAACATCTTTCGACCCATTACCCATTTGCTTGGCCTGACACCTCGATTAAGTACCTGGGAATCCGAATATCTAGTGATCTAGCTAAGATATACGCCCTCAACTACGCACCTCTGCTGAAGGAGATAGCTGCCCAGTTGAAATCTTATGAAATCCCCATGATGTCCTGGATTGGCAGAAAGAACTTGCTACAAACCTATATCCTCCCCAGGATTTTATATGTTTTGCAAGCTGCTCCCATTCACTTACCTCCGGTCTTTTTTGCAAAGCTTCGCCGGTTGTTTTCTGCCTTTATTTGGAAGAGAGCAAGGCCGAGACTAGCTTACGGGTCTTTAACCCTCCCTAAAGGCAGAGGAGGATTTGGCCTCCCTGACCTTAAGCTATATTATGCAGCTGCACAGCTCAGAATCCTGGGGGAGGTACTTTCGCCTAGAGACGCTCCACTGGGGATTCAGATATTAAAATCGCAATTAACCACTTATGACCAATACCTATTATGGGAGCCGGTGTCGGAGATCTCCTGTAGAGCAAAGTTTCATCCAACGATTGCTGGTCTTATGTCTGCTAGGTTTATGCTACATAACAACATTGAGCAATCTTTGCCACAGACACTCTCCCCTCTACTCCCGTCCCACCTTCTCCCAGTAGCTTTGCACTTTGAATGTGAGTCGGTGGCAGATTTCTGGGCACAATTCCGGGCTATTCCAATTGGGACCCTTTTGGCTAACCGTTGTATACCTAGTATGGAGTCACTTCAGAAAGACTATAATATTAAGTCAGTCACCTTTCTTCACTATAGACACTTCTCGAAGTGTTGTAGAATGTTTCTTGACAAGTTTCCACACAGGGACCCGAGTTGGTTTGAGTCGTTGTCTCTCCTGCCCCAGCAGCCAAAACACCTTCTTTCCAGCTTTTATAAAAAACTATTGGAGCATAGAGTGCCTTCCAAACCACATTTTTTGGCAGCTTGGGAGAAATACCTCGGCATTACACTCACCCCCCAAGAAGTCAAACTTGTACTTCAGCGCTCTCATGGGTATTCCAGATGTATTAGGACACAGGAAAATGCTTTTAAAATACTGACGAGATGGTACAGGTCCCCGGATGTAGTAGCCAGAATATACCCCTCCTCGAGTGCTGTATGCTGGAGATGTGGTGGCTCTCCTGGTACCCTGTATCATATATGGTGGTCCTGCCCAGTGATCCAGGAGTATTGGAAAGCTGTTGAAAATGGTATTAGAACTATCTGCTCGTCTTCCATCTCTTTATCCCCTCGATTGGTCCTCTTAAACCTACCTGATGATGTTCGCACATTTACTAAACACTCACTTGAGGCTTTCCTCTTGACGGCGGCCAAACTCTTAGTGCCAGTACATTGGCTGGATCCCCTGGCACCTTCCATTTCAGAGTGGCACCAGAGAATCCACTTTATCTTCCAGTTGGAGGAGCTAGCTAGTTGGGAGAAGTGGCAACACCCTTTATTCCTAGCTACATGGGATAGGTGGATCCGCTGGAAGCCAGTGGTTTATACATAGCCTTCCCTTTTTTGGGTTCCCTCGCTTTGAAGCTGCTACTTGACATTTCCCTACTCTCTACAATATCTGAATTGCTCAGTACTGTAGTTCACTGTGATGGTTAGTTTTTTTTTTTTTTTCAGTCTGAAGATTGATTATGCACACATTTCCTCCCTGTTGACTGATGTTATTTCTTGTCCTTTGTCCTTCCCATGCCTTTCCCTGAACTTCCCTCCCCCTCCCTGTCCTACCCCCCTCCACCCTCCCTTTTCTTTTATTGTAATGCTACCTACCACTTTGGTGTATGACACACCTATGCTTGTTTGTATGCTTATACTTTGCTTTATTTTAAATAAAGAATATTTAAAAAAAAATAAAAATTTATGGCAAAGAATCAAAATTAGACCCATCCAGAAGGAGTAAAATGAGGCATTATATCAGCATGCAGCAGAAGCATTATATAATCTTAATATTAACTTGAAGCTGCTGTCCCACAATGCAAAACCTGTAACAGAAAACCAGCCTACCATGTGCTATTTATAATACCGTTGTATGTGGTAGTGTTGTAGTTTTGCAACAGCTGGAGGGCCACAGGTTCAGCATCCCTTTTGGCCTTCTACAGCACAAGAATCCAGGTGCTACCTACAATATGCACCCTATACAGATACTCCCCTGCTACTAATATTTCATTGCTACTTTTCTTATTCCTTACCATCTATCTATAAGAATTTTAGATATTATGCAGTTGATGAAAGAGATCAAATGCAAAGTGTTTTTTCCACAATTGACTTTTATAATGTTTTAATGTTCTACAAATCAAATCCATGGAATTCAAGCAGCAGGTACAATAAATGAAAAGTTACAACCCTTTCCTTTGAAATGAATGGGAGTTACAGAAACCTATCACAGCTGATCAGAGAGATTTAATGGGTTATCCTGGAAAATATAATGATGACTTACAAGTGCATCTCAATAAATTAGAATATCATCAAAAAGTTGTGTTTTTTTCAGTAATTCAGTTCAAAAAGTGAAACACATATATAGTCATTACAAACAGAGTGAACTTTTTCAAGTGTTTATTTATGTTAATGTTGATGATTATGGCTTATAGCCAAGGAAACCCAAATTTCATTATATCAGAAAATTAGAATAATTAACCCAAAACGCCTACAAAGGCTTCCTAAGCCTTTAAAAAGGTCCCTTAATCTGGATCAGTAGGTGACACAATCATGGGGAAGACTGCTGACTTGACAGATGTCCAGAAGGCTGTCATTGACACACTCCACAAGGAGGGTAAGCCACAAAAGGTCATTGCTAAAGAAGCTGCATGTTCACAGAGTACTGTATCAAAGCACATTAATGGAAAGAGTGGAAGGAAAAAGGGTGGTAGAAAAAGATGCACAAGCAACAGGGAGAACCGCAGCCTTGATAGGATTGTTAGGAAAAGGCCTTTCCTAAATTTGGGGGAGATTCACAAGGAGTGGACTGCTGCTGGAGTCAGTGCTTCAAGAGCCACCACACACAGACGTATCCAGGACATGGACTACAAGTGTTGCATTCCATGTATCAAGCCACTCATGACCAATAGACAACGCCAGAAGTGTCTTACCTGGGCCAAGGAGAAAAAGAACTGGACTGTTGCTCAGTGGTCAAAGGTGTTGTTCTCAGACGAAAGTAAATTTTGCCTTTCATTTGGAAATTAAGGTCTCAGAGTCTGGAGGAAGAGCGGAGATGCACTCAATCCAAGCTGCTTGAGATCTAGTGTGAAGTTTCCACAATCAGTGATGGTTTGGGGAGCCATGTCATCTGCTGGTGTAGGTCCAATGTGTTTTATCAAGACCAAAGTCAGTGCAGCCGTCTGCCAGGAAACTTTTGAGTATTTCATGCTTTCCTCTGCCGACAAGCTTTTTGGAGATGGAAAATTTATTTTCCAGCAGGCCTTGCCACCTGTCCACACTGCCAAAAGTACCAGTACCTGGTTTAATAACCACAGTATCACTGTGGTTGATTGACCAGCAAACTCGCCTGACCTTAACCCCATAGATTCTCTATTGTCAAGAGGAAGATGAGAGACACCAGACCCAACAATGCAGACGAGCTGAAGGCTGCTGTCAAAGCAACCTGGGCTTCCATAACACCTCTGCAGTGCCACAGGCTGATCGCCTCTATGCCACGCCGCATTAATGCAGTCATTCATGCAAAAGGAGTCCCAACCAAGTATTGAGTGCATTTAATGTACATACTTTTCATTTGGCCAACATTTCTGTGGGAAAAAAAAAAAAAATACAGTTGGTCTAATATAATATTCTAATTTTCTGAGATAATGACTTTTGGGTTTTCCTTGGCTGTAAGCCATAATCAATTACAGAAATAAACACTTGAAAAAGTTCACTCTATTTGTAATGACTCTATATAATATATGTGTTTCACTTTTTGAATTGAAATGCTGAAAAAAACAACTTTTTGATGATATTCTAATTTATTGAGATGCACTTGTATGCTCAAGATAGCTCAATACTATCACATCAGAGGGATCAAAGTCCTGGCATCCCTGTTGATCAGCTGTTTCAGGGAGCTGCTGAACCCACTGGAGCTCTGGTGAGTGATGCATGTTCCTGGCAGATTTCCAAGAACAGCGCCATACATTGTATAGTGGCAGTGCTTGGTATTGCAGCTTATCCTAATTGAACTGCAACTAGACCACATGGCCAGTGTACAGTCATATTATTGGCCTAGGACGAGGCTGCGGAGCTCGAGGTCTCTTCTAACAACTGAACGGTGGGGTCCTGGGTGTTACACCCTGCAGATCTAATACTAATGACCTATCCTGAGTCATAACTATCTTTTCCCAGATAACCCCTTTAACAAAATTTAAAGCGTAACTGCCATTTTTTATGTATGTGTAGGGCAATTGATAATGAACATGTTTTCATTTTATTTTATTTAGTGATTTTGATCTCCTGTATCACCAGACAGTTTTATAGTTAGTGAGCGCATCCGGCATACAGATCACATGGATATGGTCAGCACTCACTGCTGTCAGTGTACTGATGTTAGACAGGGCACTTTTATGTGTGTGTATATATATATATATATATATATATATATATATATATATAGTATTCATCGCCAGCTTTAGGGTAGGGAATGCAGTGAGGGCAGGGCAGCGTATTGAATGAGGCATGTCCTTGCTATTCAATACTGCTCTGAACAGTGAAGACAGACGGCTCACTGCCTAAAGACAACTTCAGGGTCAGTTTTTTTGTTACAAAATCCCAAATCAAAAAGTAATGTTCAAAAAATGTTTATTATTAATTGTCTAACACATTAAAAAATAAATGGCAGGTACACTTTAACAAACTTTTTGAAAGTTGCCTGCTGGTGTAGAAAGAGATATAGTCACGTGTCTGCGGATGGGTTCCAATAAATCAGAGGAGACATTTTCTCATAGCATTCTCTAAAAGATATATATTACAGTAGGTCACATAAACAATAGTATTTTTTTTACGGTATAACTTTCTATTATTGCAAAAACTGATGAACTTTTGCAACAATTAGCTCTGTTGTAAGCTGCATGGGAAACTCTCAATTTGGAGTCTCCATTCAGGTTCCTTCATATTTGCTGTAAAAATAATAGGGTAGCATCTGGTAAAATGATGGGCATTATGGCAAAACCCAATGGACACCATTATGCAGATGTGTCTTTCTTTACCTTTGCTCTTGGCCAAACACACAAGTATCCTGTGATGAGTAGCAAGAGATGAGTAGCTGTGAAAAAAGCCAAGATTTGGTGACCTTCTGTTGGGAGATGTATAGTATATACAGCACTATATTTGTCTTTGTGTGACCATCCAGGGATTGTGATGTGAAATTGTGAATGGTAGCCTATAGAGGGTTTAGTTAGCAAGTCGGGATATTTTATGGAATCTGTATTTTTAAAAAAAAAATTGAGTTCTTAATAAAATTTGAGAACAGGGTGGACACATCTATAATTCAATGGTGTGCCTCTAGTGTCCATCATGTGACGGATCCCGTGAGTCATCATTTGAATTTTTCTGTGGAAATGATAATAAAATGTAAAACTCAACCCTAATCTCATAGAAATCAATAGGATCTGTTGAATGGTCGGTCATGATCAGTCTTCACAAAAACATGAAAATGTAGACATGCCCTGCCTAAAATCAATTTTAAAAGGAAAATCTTACAAACCCTTAAATATATGCAATTCCAAAACATACATTCATAGGTTTACTTGATTACTCCACAATGCCTCTCTCTTACACTGGGAGTGAAAGCTTCTCAACAGACCTTGAATGTGGAAGTGCTATCCATGACAAATCTGTCTGCAGCCATTCTGCTCCCTGTCGACTCAACTGATTATGTCTGCGTCTGTTGCTAAGCAACAAGCGGAATGTTATGGGGAGCCGGCGGCGCGCTTCCCCTGTGCGCCGCTGGTGGACTTCCCCTGCTGCTGACGGAGCGAGGACGCGATTAGTGTGAATTTATTATGAATTTTTCGGTAGTGCTCAAACCAATTACGGATCTGACTCGTAAAGGAGCTGATCTGGTCAGTTGGCCCCCAAGTGCTATAGAGGCATTTGAAAGTCTTAAGAGGTGTTTTATTAATGCTCCTGTATTGATTCAGCCTGATCAGAGTAAGCCCTTTGTGGTGGAGGTGGATGCATCTGAGGATGGTGTAGGGGCAGTACTGTCCCAGGGTTCTTCCACCTTAACTAATCTTAAGCCATGCGCTTTCTTCTCCCGCAAATTCTCTCCTGCTGAGAGGAACTATGATATAGGTAATAGAGAATTACTAGCAATTAAGTGGGAATTTGAAGAATGGCGTCATTCTTTGGAGGGGGCATTACACCGTATTACGGTCCTCACGGATCATAAAAATCTCATGTTTCTGGAATCTGCTAAACGGTTAAATCCTAGGCAGGCGAGGTGGGCTTTGTTCTTTACTCGTTTTAATTTTTGTGTTACCTTTAGGTCTGAAAATAAGAACACTAATGATGATGCCTTGTCACGGAGTTTTCAGGCATGTCAGCCTCCTGAGGTTCCTCCTGAGTCCATCCTGCCAGCTGACATCATCGTGGCAGCCACCACGTCTGATTTAACCGTTGAGATTTTGGCAGGACATATTGCTCCCATTGGTACCCCCTAAGATAAGTTATTTGTGCCTGCTCAGTTACGTCTGCGACTTCTGGGTGAGTACCACAATTCTGTACTATGTGGACATCCTGGTGTCAATGCCACTAAGGAGTTAGTCTCTAGGAATTATTGGTGGCCATCAATATCCAGGGATGTTCAGGTTTTTGTGACTGCGTGTAACACTTGTTCCAGGTCCAAGAATTCCAAGACACGGCCTATGGGTGAGTTACATCCTTTACCCATACCTAATAGACCATGGTCCCACCTGTCTATGGATTTCATCACGGATCTACCATGTTCTGAGGGTAAAACTGTGATCTTGGTTGTGGTAGACAGATTTAGTAAGATGTGTCATCTTATTCCATTGAGTAAACTACCTTCGGCGAAAGTTTTGGCTTCCGTATTTTTGGATAACATCATTAGACTGCATGGTGTTCCTGAGAATATCGTATCAGATAGGGGTGTGCAGTTTGTCCCTAAGTTTTGGAAGGCCTTCTGTCAGAAAATCAACATTTCCTTTCCTTTTCCTCGGCCTTCCATCCTGAGTCCAATGGTCAGACTGAGCGCCTCAATCAATCTGTTGAACAATTTCTCAGGTGTTATGTTGCAGATAATCAGCATCTGTGGTCCAAATTCCTGTCTCTGGCTGAGTTTGCTATTATAACCATATTAATACATCCTCTGGGGTATTGCCGTTCTTTTGCAACATGGGTTTTCATCCATGTTTTGGCTCTTTTTCCTCGTCTACTTCTGTTGTCCCAGAGGTCAATGTAGTTTCTCAAGAACTTTGCACAGTTTGGGCACAGGTTCAATCAAACCTGGAAAAAGCCCAAGAGATCCAAAAAATTAAGGCTGATAGGAGACGTTCAAGGGGTGTTGATTTCAAGGTGGGGGACAAAGTATGGTTATCTACAAAAAAATCTACACATGAAAGTACTATCATATAAGTTTGTGCCTCGTTTCATTGGACCAAGGTGATTAATCCGGTGTCTTTTAAGCTGTGTTTACCTGATTCTTTTCGTATTCACAACGTCTTTCACAAGTCTTTGTTAAAGAGTTATGTTGCTCCCGTGAGTCCTGAGGAACAGCCTCCATCTCCAGTTGAGGTGGCAGGACAAACGGAGCATGAGGTTGCTAATATCGTTGATGTGAGAAAAGTCTGGAACTCGTTACAGTATCTCGTACACTGGAAGGGGTTCGGTCCAGAGGACAGCTCTTGGGTACCGTTGACCAGGATGCATGCTGACACTCTCATCAAAAATTCTGCAGGGTCCAGCGGCCCCCCTCGTGAAGGGGGGGTACTGTCATGGGGAGCCGGTGGTGCGCTTCCCCTGTGCGACGCCGGCGGACGTCCCCTGCTGCTGAAGGAGCATGACAACGCCTGTCATCGCGTGTTGTGCAGTGTTGTGCAGGTGGGGTTTCTGAGCGCTCAACATGTATGCATATTTATATTTATATACTTGCCACTGTATTTTAGGTCACGTGGTGTGGTCAGCACCACGTGACCTAAAATCAATTATGAGTCTGTTTTGAGCGCTGGTTTTGAATTGCCAGCGCTCATCATACAAATTAGGTCATGTGATGCTGGCCACGCCACATGACCTATTTGGAGGATTATTTAAACTGGCAACCTGCAGCCTTCAGGTTGCCTGTGATTAGTCTTCTAAGATCAGTGCTGCGTATTTGACCCTTGCTAGTTTATTATCGTGTATTGGACTTTGCTACGGACTTTGGACTTTGATCTTGCTCTTCCCCTCGGTTCTTGACGTTATCTCCTGGTTTTGATTTTGCTTGCTGACTTCGCTACTTATTGTGTTTGTTCTGTCTTGTTTGTCTTCCCGTGTTTCCCTTTCCCTGCCCCGTGCACTTATACAGTATAGGGACCGTCTCTAAGTTATGGTTTTGCTGCCTAGGGCATATACTGAAAGTAGGCAGGGACATTGGTGGGGTTCAGACAGGGCTCACTATTCCTTCTTTCCCCCCTGTCGTAACACGGAACCTATATGTACATTGTCCATCAAACGTAGTTATTGAACAGTCTAGTTTTAATTTAAAGGGGCTGTCTCACCTCAACATTTAATATTTATGATGTAAAAAGATGTAGTAAAAATCACTTAACAAAATACTTTCATTAGCAATAATTAGAGATGAGCGAGCACTAAAATGCTCGGGTGCTCGTTATTCGAGTCAAACATTTCCCGATGCTCGGGTGCTCGTTTCGAGTAACAAACCCCATTGAAGTCAATGGGAGACTCGAGCATTTTTTGCAGGGGACCAAGGCTCTGCCTAGGGAAGGCTGGGTGAAGACCTGGAAACATCAGAAAATGAAATGAAACACCACGGAAATGGTCAGGAAACAGCAGGGGCAGAATGCATGGATGCCTCTGAGGCTGCCTAATCACACCATTACCCCAAATTCTCAGGCAACAGCCTGGTGGTTACCCTCATGGCAATTGTGCTCACCCAGACCAAGAAAGGCGAGGCACATACCCATCACATGTTAGGGAAGCACCCAACTAGGTGCAAAGAAAAATTGAGGGCCTGTAGGTGGACCTCCGGAAAAACTGGTTGGAGAGAGGGCCTGTAGGTGGACCTCCGGAAAAATTGTTTAGAGAGAGGGCCTGTAGGTGGACCTCCGGAAAAATTGTTTGGAGAGAGGGCCTATAGGTGGACCTCCGGAAAAATTGTTTACACAGAGGGCCTGTAGGTGGACCTCCGGAAAAATTGTTTGGAGAGAGGGCCTGTAGGTGGACCTCCGGAAAAATTGTTTACAGAGAGGGCCTGTAGGTGGACCTCCGGAAAAATTGTTTGGAGAGAGGGCCTGTAGGTGGACCTCCGGAAAAATTTTTTGGAGAGAGGGCCTGTAGGTGGACCTCCGGAAAAATTGTTTACAGAGAGGGCCTGTAGGTGGAGATCCGGAAAAATTGTGGTAAAAGAGTGCCAGTTGGACCTCTAAAAAATGGCGTTTTTTGGGTCAGCGTTAGGCAAAGACGACAAGGAGGAGGAGGAGTAGGAGGAGTAGAGAAGAGGAATCGGATACATAAGTAATGTAAATCTTTAGCTGCTTTCCCCCGGAGGAGATTTGAATTCCGGTAAAATCCAGGCTTTGTTCATTGTAATAAGCGTCAGCCTGTCAGCGCTGTCAGTTGACAGGCGTGTACGCTTATTGGTGATGACGCCACCAGCTGCACTGAATACCCGCTCTGACAGCACGCTAGCGGCAGGGCAGGCCAGCACCTCCAAGGCGTACAGTGCCAGTTCAGGCCACGTGTCCAGCTTTGAAACCCAGTAGTTGTATGGAGCAGAGTAATCGCTACGGACAATGGCATGGTCAGCTAGGTACGCCCTCACCATCTTTCTGTACAGCTCCCCCCTACTCTGCCTAGACTGGGGACAGGTGACAGTGTCTTGCTGGGGTGACATAAAAGTGGCAAAGGCCTTGGAGAGCGTTCCCCTGCCAGTGCTGGACAAGCTGCCTGCTCGCCTACTCTCCCCCGCTACTTGGCCCACAGAACCATGCCCTTTGCCGCTAGCGGCGTCAGATGGTAAGGATTGTTTCAGTTTGTGCACCAGGGCCTGTTGATATCTATTCACTCTCATACTCCTTTCCTCTGCAGGGATGAGAGTGGAAAGGTTCTGCTTGTACCGTGGGTCCAGGAGAGTGTACACCCAGTAATCGGTGTTTGACAAAATGTTTCTAACACGAGGGTCACGGGATAGGCAGCCTAACATGAAGTCTGCCATGTGCGCCAGAGTCCCAACACGTAAGAATTCCCTCTCCTCACTGGCCTGACTCTCCATTTCCTCCTCCTCCTCCTCCTCCTCCTCCAAGTCCTCCTCTTCAGCCCATACACGCTCAAGAGTTAAGGACTGAGCACTGGTACCCTCTTCTGTCTCGCCGACATTCTCCTCCTCTTATTCCTCATCCTCATCCCCCTCCTCCGATACGCGCTGAGAAACAGACCGGAGGGTGCTCTGGCTATCAAGCGACGTATCTTCCTCCACCGTCTCTTGTGACAAGCGCAAAGCATCTGACTTCATGCTGAGCAGTGAGTATTTCAACAGGCAAAGCAGCGGGATGGTGAGGCTGATAATGGCGGCATTGCCGCTGACCATCTGTGTTGACTCCTCAAAGTTGGTCAACACCTGGCAGATATCAGACATCCACGTCCACTCCTCATTGTAGACTTGAGGAATCTGAGTGACCTGACTACCAGTTCTGGTGGAAGTTGACATCTGGCAGTCTACAATCGCTCTGCGCTGCTGGTAAACTCTGGATAACATGTTTAATGTGGAATTCCATCTCGTGGGCACGTCGCACAACAGTCGGTGAGCGGGCAGTTGTAGGCGGCGCTGCGCTGCCCTGAGAGTGGCAGCATCTGTGGTCGACTTGCGGAAATGCGCACAGATGCGGCGCACCTTGGTGAGCAAATCAGACAGTTTGGGGTATGTCTTGAAGAACCGCTGAACTATTAGATTGAACACGTGGGCCAGGCATGGCACATGTGTGAGTCTGCCGAGTTGCAGAGCCGCCACCAGGTTACGCCCGTTGTCACACACAACCATGCCTGGCTTGAGGTTAAGCGGCGCCAGCCACACATCGGTCTGCGCCGTGATGCCCTGTAACAGCTCTTGGGCGGTGTGCCTTTTGTCACCTAAGCTCAGCAGTTTGAGCACCGCCTGCTGGCGCTTACCCACGGCACTGCTGCTGCGCATAGAGCTACCGACTGAAGGCACCGTGCCCACGGATGGTAATTCGGTGGAGGAGGAGGAGGGGTCGGAGGAGGAGGAATAGTACGTCTGAGAGACCGTGACCGAAATAGGCCCCGCAATCCTCGGTGTGGGCAGTACATGAGCGGCCCCAGGGTCAGTCTCGGTCCCAGCCTCCACCAAGTTAACCCAATGTGCCGTCAGTGAGATATAGTGTCCCTGCCCGGCAGCACTTGTCCACGTGTCCGTGGTTAGGTGGACCTTCTCAGAAACAGCGTTGGTCAGGGCACGGAGGAGGTTCTCTGACATGTGCTGGTGTAGGGCTGGGACGGCACATCGGGAAAAATAGTGGTGGCTGGGGACCGAATACCGAGGGGCAGCCACCGCCATGAGATTGCAAAAGGCCTCGGTCTCTACCAGCCTATAGGGCAGCATCTCCAGGCTCAGCAATTTGGAGATGTGGACGTTGAGGGCTTGGGCATGTGGGTGGGTGGATGGAACTGTATTTCCTCTTGCGCTCCAGCATCCGCTGTAAAGACAGCTGATCGCTGCGCTGGGACACATTGGTGGACACTGTGGAGGATCGTGGAGGCGAAGGTGTGGTTTTCCGGCGGAAGGCGCTCGTGCCGGGGTCCTGGGCAGGGGGTTGACTAGCAGAGGCAGCGAGTGACACAGGGGAAGGAGCAGTGGTGTGACCCGCAGGAGGTGGTGAACGGCCTTGGTTCCATTGAGTGGGGTGTTTAGCACTTATATGCCTGCGCATGCTGGTGGTGGTTAGGCTAGTAGTGGTGGCACCCTTGCTGATCCTGGTGTGGCACAGGTTGCACACCACAGTCCGTCGGTCATCCTCACTTTCTTTAAAGAACCTCCAGACTTGCGAACATCTAGGCCTCTCCACGGGAGCTTCACTACGTGAAACAGTTGCTGCTGATGCACCAGCTCTGGCCCTGCTTCTCCCTCTGGCCACACCACTGCCTCTTACAACCTGTTCTGGTGCAGCACTCGCCTGCGCCTCAGAGGCACTGTCTTCACTCGGCTTATCAACCCAGCTTGGGTCAGTCACCTTGTCATCCTCCGATTCCTCAGTCTGCTCCCCCCTCGGACTTCCTGCCCTGACAACAACTTCACCACTGTCTGACAACCGTGTTTCCTCATCGTCCGACACCTCTTTACAAACTTCTTCCAATAAGTCAACATTGTCATCATCATCATCATCATCATCATCATCATCATCATCACCCACAGACTGCGACAGTTGGAAAACTTGGGCATCGGGAACGAGGTCAGCAGCAACCTGAGAAGTGGTTTGTGACTCTGGGAAGGGTCCAGAAAACAGTTCCTCAGAGTATGCCGGATAGCATTCCAAATTTTACTGGGAGGGGGCAGACTAGGGGGAAGGAGGTTGAGGTGGAGGAGCCAGAGGAGTGCTCCCTTGGGTAACGTGGGTGGACTGCGTGGAAGACTGGTGGACAAATTACTTGAAGCATT